>WUAW01005041.1:5668-20592 GCA_017165845.1 Thaumetopoea pityocampa | reverse complement strand
CGCGCGCACTCACCTGATGCTGCGCGTAATGGAGCCGGAGTGGTGGATGCGGATGAACTCGTTGCTGGTGGTGGCCGTGTGGAAATAGGACTGCTTCTCGTTCACAAAAAACGTATCGGGCACCCAGATGTTGCGAATGAACTCGGAACCCACCGAGAGGGTCTCGACGCCGGCGCGTTTCTTGTACGCGAGCCGCGGATCCGTCCAAAACTGCCTGAAGTAGAAATCCAGCGTGAAGTCCTGGGGGAACAGACACGGGGGCTGTAGTCCGGCGGGCGGCGCCGCGGCGCATTGCCACTACGCGCGGGACGACGACACTACTGCGGGCACAACACTGACACACAACGCAGAGCAAGCACCGGCGCGCCAGGACCCGCGGCGGGGGAGCACCGCTGACTTTTGGAAATGTTTAGGTGTTGTACGACGGACTGAGCGGCGGGGGTTTACGATGACAGCATTTATTGCTATGTATTGAATTATTTGACCCGGATCTCCCTCGAGTCGGATCATGTTATCCGGCTCGAAGGACTCTACAAATGTATGTAGTGCGCGTTACAGTCCTCGTGTCAGGAGGGCCAGGTGAAGCGTGGCGACGCAACCGCACCCGACGAGCGTTGTTCGTGTATGATTTAATTCAATGCGTTGCAACAAATGCTGCCGTTGTGAACCACTGCTAGTCGTCCGGTGCGTCGCGGCGCGCGGGCGCTGGCCGGGGCGGCGCCCGCGCGCCGCGCACGACTCGCGGTACAATGCGAACACCACTCAGTCGAATACCTTTGATCCAACCGGTTCACTTCTCCCGTACTGTAATGCTATACAGGTATTCAGTTCGTTCAGTGTGCATCGGTATCTAATATGAGAAAGGTCAAAATAAAAGAGGGTGTTCCGAAGTGCCTGCTGGCGACACGAGCTACAGCCTGCTCCTCTACTTGTAGTAGCGAGACGGGGGAGTCGCACTGAACGATTTTAGAACTGACCGGTAAGAAGTTACCGATGAAAAATTCATTTAAATATCAAATAAAAAACTGTTTGGGAAGCTACAGATGAACGTTGAATTTATAGGTCATTTGTGTTTACAAATTCAAAACGATTTGTTCAATCGATTGTCGAAATCAATTTGACTAGGAAAAAATCGAGCTCCATGATTGTGGTTGAAGCAATCTCACTGATAACGCATCAGCGAAGGACGTCCTTCTGGCGACCGCTGAAGATAGCGCGAGCGCCATGCGAGTGATGGTGGAAGCTGATAAAAGAGTGACATATTAACAGATCCGGGCGAGTCTAGGCGTTGGTGTGAGATAAATGCAAACAGTCTTACACGAACATTTAGGCGTCAGACAGCTTCGCACCAGACGGTACCTCATACTTTGAAGGAAGATCAAAACCGTCATCGTTTGGTTGATGGTGCCGCGACGCGTTTGTAAGATATAAGGGAGGCGGCCCGAGCGCTGTGTTTGACGTCGTCACGGGGGACGAAAGCTGGATGTATTGTTAGGTCTCGAAACGAAAAGATAATCTGCCCAATGGACGTTTCCATTCGAAGATTTGTCAACAAGAAGGGCTAAAGACAAGATGATGAATGATGAATGCCCCATTCTTTGGGCAAACGGGTCATTTTACAATAATGTCTATGGAGCGTGTGGAGTTAGGGAGTCGTACACCTAACCGAAAGGAGAACGCCCGTTCACGGATTTAGTTTGTACCATAATAAATTGATATCATAAATTAAGTTTTTAATTTTCATAAAACTATTCTAAACACAAAGTCGTAAGTTCGCCGGATAAAAGGTTTAAATAAAGAAATAAGTAACCGATGGCTTCGTTCACCCGGCGAACGGTCACTGCGCCGTCCGCCACTGTCCGGTGCGCCGTCGTCAGTCATAGTAATAAGTAACAACGTTTTTTTTTTCAGATCAAATATGTATGAGGGAAAACACGATAAAAAATAAAAATATGTACAATTTGCATAAAACAATAAATTGATCAGGGTTTGTTTTCGTAAATCCGGCGAACGAAAGAGAATTTGTGTTCTTTGTTATTGTATATACATTTGAAACTTGCCAAAATAAATGAATGAATAAAGGCACAAAGCGACACAACGTGAAATCGAATTCCTCAGTGCAGCGGCGTCCCCCTTCGGCAACACATTCCCAAAAGCTGTCACCGCGGCATTTGGCCGGCGCGCGGGGTGCGCAGGCGGCGCGCTGTGCGCGCGCAGGGAGCAGCGCGCGGTGTAAGGTAAACGCAGCCGTCACCGGCCCACCCGACAGAGTATTGAATTCGAAGACCATTATCAAGGATAATGGTCGGTTTCAGACTTACTTATATTTCAATATGTAAATATCGAAGGTATGTTTTATACACATCACATCAAAAGCTTCCAAACAGAAGAATAAAACAATAATTTATGAAGTATGCAAGCGGGTTGCTCCCGTCACCGCATCACCGACCCGTACCCACGACTATGAACCTATTAACGATTTTGATGAAGCCATTGCCGACTATAGAAAAATGATACAGTTTCATATTTTTCTATTTTTTAAATTTGCTAATAATTAACATGATAACAATAATTTAATAATTAATCATAAAAACTATTAATTGAAAATGTATATTGAGATCCAACGTGTATATCGCATATTTTGTCATAAGTATGAATTGGTTGTAATATATAAAATAAATGGGAACTTGTGTTGATATATTATATTAAATTGCAAACGAAAATAATCAGTTTTCTGAAAATACAGACTCTTGTACGGAGTCGCTGGTAAAAGATATCGAGGTTTTATTGTCCCCGCTGTATGCGCAAAATAATCACACACGCCATCGTCTATCTGACTGACGTCCGGTGCCGCCTCCTTCAGAAGAATCTTCATAACTAACTAATGTACGAAGACGTATCACACATACATGTGTATGTCAGTTCAGTCTGCGGTCCACGCGTGTGACAAATTTCTTTCTTCTTCTTCTTTTTTTCATAGTGGCAATCGGCTGCAAATTCGCGCCATTTCTGCCAGTGTCGAGTGTATATATTTTATAAGTTATATAATATTTTTCAAGTGAACAATAAAATATCGGTGTGTCATATTTTATTGCTTCTTGGGAGTTTTGAAGTCAATCCGAAGAATACCACTTTGATCACTCAAAATGCCTTGGAAAAATACAGACACTTTACTATGTTAATCACAGTTTTATTCCAATGTTACAATATTGTTCACGATTATCGACGATTAATACACAAAACAACACCAAATTTATACATTAAATATCACAATAAACTAATATAAAACATTAAAATAAAACTTCAATTGACGCTTCACTCGGGTTGGCGCCAAAACTCTCCTAAAAGTCGTGACAAATCTCATTCGGAGCCGTTTAGGCGTGAGTACACAGTGAGCATCCAAACACTCGTACATGTGCACTCTACATTTTTATAAGTTGAATAGTCGGATACAGCCGGCACTGTCCACGAAGTTATACTTGATATTTATGAGAAATAAAATAATTAATATGATTATTAGTCTGTGATTCATTGTCGCCATTTGCAATTGATACGGGTCGGTAATAAAAGATGTGTGCGAAGAATGAAAATATTTTACTGACTCTTAAAAAAATTGTGATATTCATATAAAGAACAACTGTTACTTACAGTTTAAATTTAACCGCACTGCGTGTTTATAAACATAGATTAAATAAGAGGTCAGAGGGTAGGTAGTACAACGAACAATCATATTACGACGGTGTTCAGTTCGTATGTTTTTTAAAAGTGTTTTAAATTTAAATAGAGTGTTCAAAGGAATTGACATAATCAGGAATTAACGTTGTACTAGATATAAGGTTCAATTTAAAAATACTCTTTTGGAACGAAAACGACGTGTACTCTCTTCAATGTTTATTTGCAACTGGCACAGATAACAAATAGATTGGCTGTTGACACCTGAATTGATACAATGCTAACACAAAGAGTAAAGAGACAACTAGCAGTTACTTTAAAGCGCGGTAATTTCAAATATTAAATGATACATCTAACAAACGTTAAATGTCGTTTCTTTGCTTATAGAAGTTTTGGTAAATAATTTAATAGTGTGCGTTGTTAACAAAACTTATCTAACGTAACAAAACTTTTTTTATTAAAAATTGTAAATTTTAGCAACATAAAGAATATTATATTTATTAAAAGTAATTAATTAATGCCTGTTTACAAGAACAATATTTGAATAATTTAAATATTATATTGTAACTTACTATAGTTAAGAAGGAGTAGATAAATACACAAAAACTTAAAACGTAATAACTTTATTTCAGGAACTTAAAAATAACACAGAACTTCTTTTGAGAAACTTCCTTTTAAGTTAAATTTATGTTTGTGTTCGGAAATTTCGCTCTTCCACAAGTTATTACAATAAGTCTTCAATCGCATCATAAGACTTAGACATAAGCCACTTGGTAATAACATTTTTACAGTCACTATATTTTTGGGAGTAGAAGCCTAGCTCTTTGTAACTACATTATACAAATGGGATGGTTATCTGGCGTACTGTCTTTTAGCAAAGGTAGATGTAACAGTGACTGTAGGAGCAACAACACACTTTCTTCTAGCTGTGAGCTTTGCGCGTCGAACTCGAGAGATCTATGCTTTTTTGAAATAATGTACAGTATGTAAAGGTTTCTAACAGTCACGTCTGAAGTTATATAAAGATTATCTGTTGGAAAGCTGAAAGGCTTGAAAAACATAACTTTTAATAGTGACCTCTGAGCCCTCTCCAATTCTAAAACAATAATTATTAGATAGTATATCGTTGACAAATTTCTAATGGAGTTGATTGATGCACGTTAAAATGGTATATATTTATTTTTTCATTAACACAAGTCCATGGGATTTAGAAAATACTACGCCATTAACGATTCACGAAACGAAGGTAGCTGCCACTAATAGAATTAATGAAGCTATTACAATTTTATTTAAAGTTTTATCATATATTGACAAAAATTCCGAAAGTGCAATTTCAAATGAAGGAGTTACACTTAAAGTAATATATTTTATAATATAGAATAAATGTAGGTAGGATTCATATATTTAAAATGTGTTATATTATATATGCAAAGAGTCAGGTACTTACTTGTAGGAGGGCCGACGTGAAACAGGCCGCGCTATCGCCTCGCCGCGCCGCACGCGCCGACGTACTCTTATACGATCTACTGAACGAGCGCGCGCGTCTTAAATCGATCCAGAACAAACGCGAATTATTGTAATGTGATTTACGAGGGGCCGCTTGCAGCTGCGTTTACCTTATTTCACCGAGCGACACAGAACACGACCGGTCACGCACGGGGCGCGGCGCTCCGCGGGGCGCTCCGCGGGGCGCTCCGCGGGGCGCTCCGCGGGGCGCTCCGCAGGGCGCGCCGGGCTCGCTCGCGGCCACGCCGCCCCATAGCACTCCGAACAACTCTAACACCAACGTAAGTGAGGAAAAGGTATGCGCTGATCAACAGTATATCAAATGTCCGACCGTTCCTGGTCCGGTCGTTGGAAGCGCTGCCGTTTCCAAGTTCACAACCTGTTTCGAGTAAATTATTTTGAAATATTTTTGCAGTGCACGGCCGGTTTACCAGCGGCCACGCGCGCTGTAAATTGTCGAGTCGTACCGCGCCGTGCACGGTTGCGAGCTCACACAAACAGGACGCGCGGGTAGGCGCGTGAACGTAGAGACGACAGCGCGTCGCCGCCCGCGCACGGTGCGCACGCGCGGGCGGCGCGCTACGGACAGCGTACACACAACGTGATCAGGAGTTACAGATGCGACAGGAAACGCGAGCATGTGTGAAGGTAATTAGAAAGCGGACAGCGATCAGATCGTTAGACGCGGACATGCTCGCAGCCTCGAGTTTAGGGCTGCTCGTGCGTGCGAGCTGAGCGAGCGAGCGAGTACCATGAGCACTTCCGACACGGAGCTGATAGACAGCACATACATGGTGACGCCCACCTCCACCGGCGGACCTGCAACACACGTGCCACATGTAGTGCCGCGGGGCGCGGGGCGCGGTGCGCGGTGCGCGGGCGGGTGGGGGGAGGGGGCTCGGTGCGCGGGCGCTCCTTACACTACGTATACACGAGTCATAAATACCATTCGCACTTCGGACAGAGAGCTGATGGACAGCACGTACATGGTGACCCCCACCTCCACCGGCGGCCCTGCAAACGACACGCGCTGGAGCACACTGCGCGGTGACTGCGTCCCGCCGCCCCTGCCCCCGGCCCGCTGGCGCACCCCTCGCGTGACCTCCGACAGTCCCACCCACTGTACTTCCTACCGACCACCGGGGGCGCGGCGCGACCCTCCTGGTGCTCTCTCGGGTCGAGTGACTCGAGACTGAGAAGTGTTTTGTGATTTTGTGTTTGGACAATAGTTTGGACTGACAAATGTACCTAACATGGGTAACGTTCTTAAGGGACCAGATCTCGTGCGGAGCAAGCGATGCGGCGGGCGGTGGGCAGCGGGCGGCGGGCGGCGGGCTCAGCCGCGTCTCAATCGTACGGTGGGAGGGCCGTCGTAAGGGTAAGTCATAATTTTACCCTCGCGTTGGTGTAAGGAAGTAATAGAATATTTGGGCATCCCAAGTGACGACCTCGTCTGCTCACAGTGCGTCCTGCTGCCTAACGGACGAAGCTCTGGCGACCGGTCGACGGCGGTACAGTCATCCACACAAGCCGATTCAAATACATTGTGACTGCTGATGGGCAGCAGCGATACCGGCGCTGCACGACACACCCAGTTCTGCGGTCTTTAAACCGCTTGCCCGGCGTAGAGATTATGGCAATAAATACTTATTATTATTTAACACACACACACACACACACACAGCCCCCCATTCCCAGCAGCCCCGCTGAGTCCGGCAGCGGCCACGATAACAACGTGATAGAATATGTTACGAATCCCAGAGGGAGCAGGAATTCTGCTGCCAAACCTCAAAAACCTGGGCCAAAAATCTTATAACGTCCACACCATGCAGACTAACGAGTAGTTGTTTGAGCTGGAAGAAGCAAGTTGCACTGAGACATTTTAAGATTGTCAGAAGTCCGAAGAAAGGAGGAGACACTCACGTCTGGCAACTTGCTCTATTTTGGGGAGGGCGATCAGCGGTCCCAAGGCGGCGTCCGGTTCATCGTCCACAAGCCCCTCGTCAACAACATAGTGAAGGTCGAGAGTGTGTCGACTCGGGTAGCGTACCCGATACTCAGAGTAATCAAACAGAACTGGCTGAAAGTCATCCAGGTTCACGTACCAACCACGACACCCTCAGATGACGACATCGAGGTCATATATAAAGATCTACCATACATGCCTCCAAAACCCACTGTGTCGTTGTTATAGGAGATTTTAACGCAAAGTAGGAAAAATGAAATGGTGATGAGCTGAGATTGGGGAACTTTGAAGTTGAGCAGCGAAATCATGTAATGTAAATCAATGCGAGGCTCGAGAGATCGAAACTGAACGCACCGCTCTTCACCGGACCAAATCTAAAATGCCGAGATCTCTTAACTAGAGCTCCAAAACAGCTTCGATTTGATACGATTTCAAAGTGACTGCGTTTCTATGGATGATTTAAGCAATAGGCTAGTGGACACAATTCTTACAATGGGGTCAAAGTTTTTTAAGACTAAGCGAACTAGCAGCACTAACAAGCTCTCACACCAAACCTTGATTATCATGGACGACAGAAACAATAAACTTTAGTCTTCAGTGAATGTGTCTCGATATCAGCACTCAATATATTGATCTATAAATCTATCAAACGCGATACTAGACATATTAATACTGATCGTATTAAAGACACTATAAAGGATCTGTCTATTGAACAAATTCAGCTGAAGAATCGAAAGACCGGTACTGGCAGTATCATTTATTCTAAATCTGATTAATAAGGTCTCCGAAGAAGCTTCAGTACCATAGACTACACATCTATATGCTGCGGAAAATTACAGAAGACAGAGGAGTATATTCTGCTTTTATGCTTGGCGTTTGTGGACTATGAGAAGGTATTCGATTCGGTGGGAACATGGGCGGTGCTTTAGACTCTTCACTGGTGCTGTATTGATTATCGGTACATCGTAATAAGTAAAGAATTTGCACGAAAATGCGGACAAAGTACAAGATTAATCCGATTGCAGCGCGGTACTACAGATGGTGTCAAAACAGAGAAACACCAAGAGGCGGTGGCTGTAAAATCGGGAATGTATGCTCCGTAGGCGACACCACCTTATTCGTGGCCAGCGCTTGCCACACAGAAGGACGGCTTCATCATCGGCATTCAGAGCACGGAAGCCTCCAGTTTGGACTAAAGATCAATCGGAGTTAGATCAAACTGACGCTTGTAGAGCAGCATGGACCAAAACAACAACCCGCACGAGTAACGCACGCCGCCAGCTGCGACATCATTCAGTGCTGCGTTTGACTTGATGTTTTAATCTCAAACAACGGCAGCTGCGTAGACGGAGGGCTGCGGTGCGGGGGCGACAGCAGGAACGGCAGCGGACAGGCTGCGGGGAGCGTGGCGAATCACGACGCGACTGGAGCCGCTAATACCGGACCGGCGTTGGTTTTTACCATATGAGTGGAGACGGAGACGTTACGAGAACTGGAAAAGAAGAAAATGGATACTCTTGAGATATGGCACTGGAGAAGAACCCTTGGGGTAAAGTAAACGGAACTGCACGCTGACGTTTCCGTACTGCAGAATACGGAACTGGCGTCTACCGACAACAGTACTGTCTCGTATACTTAAACGTTGTGGCCGTCTCTTGAGACTGAACAACGACTCCATAGCGTGTCTTGTCGTGCAGAGCAGATTAAAAGGAACTGGACTATGAGAAAAGTCACCAATCGATGTCAGATCAGGGTGTTAGATCGATGGAAGGATTAAATTTGAAGTGCGAGACCCTATAAATGAGTGCTCCTGAATGACCGCCAGTACAGGTAGATGACAAGAAATCGTAAGAAGAGTAATGTCTGACTCAGAGGTACAGTTGTTCTATCCAGAGCGACATGACAAAGAAAAAGAAGGTGAAACATGATTTTGCAGTGACTAGCATAGACTTGTCATATACATGCATTTAGAATATAAGGGTGAGAGTGGACGGCAGCCACAAAGGTACTGAGTGTGTGTGGGTGGAGGGGTCGGACGAGGGTACGCGCAGGATGCCATCGGCGTCGGGGTCACGGTTCGAACGCTCGCCGCGCGGGGCCGGCACGCCGCACCAGGACGCAGCCCCTACCCACCTCACCAAGTAAAACAGTGCACCCACATTTCACAATCATGTTTTCGTCAGCAGACAGCGGCACAATGCACTTTTTATACGGTCACAAATAACCATGCGTCGCGGCGGTCACCCGGGCTGCGACCCGCGCCCCGCCCCGCTGCCGGGCCTGCTGCCAGGTACCCGCGGCCCGCCACACCGGCCCGGCGGCCTTCTCACGAGTGTGCGCGCGTGGCGGGGGCCGCGAGCCGCCGGCCACGGGTGCTGGTGCAGCGCGTGGCAGGGAGCGCGCGGCGGGGGCGCACGGCCGGGGCTGCTCACTAACCTCCGTAGTTGGGCCTCACGCGCTTGTCATAACTGACGCTGAAGGAATCTAAAATAGAGGATATGTTCACGTCCCCGAACATGGAGCCGCCAGCGCCGCCGGCGACCGCGCCGCCGCCGCCGTCGCCGCGCGCGCACAGCGCCAGCACGGCGAGCGCGGCGCCCAGCGCGCTCATGGCGCACGTCTCTCCGGTGCGTCCATCGCGAGCTATAAATAGGGCGAAGAGGGCGAGTGCGCGGCCTCGCTTGGCGCGCTTCGCCGCCGCGTGCCGTCTGCCGCGCGCCGTGCGCCGGGCGCAGCGGCGCGGGGCGCCTGCGCGCGGCGACCTCTCTATCGACCGCGCGCCGGCCGCGGCTCCCACACACACACACACTTTGGAAACATCACGCACCTGGGCTGCGTACCGGTACTTACCAATTTCAATTTCAGTGACCGAAACAGTGACGCTTTGACACAGGTTCGAAATGTGGACCGAAATATACCTATATGTATATATAATAAAAAAAAACAACTATAGAAAATAAGTGGACCCTTTTAGCGCGGGTCGACGACGTCCCGCGCCTCGCCGAGACGCCCCGCGCCGCGCCGCGCCGCCCCGCACCGCACCGCGCCAAGCTGCAACGCACCGCGCCGCATCGCACCGCAACGCACCGCGCCGAGCTGCACCGTACCGCGCCGCCCCGCACCGCAACGCACCGCGCCGTGCCGCATAACGCCGCGCCGCGCTGTACCGCACTGCACCGCGCCGCCATGCACCGCAACGCTCCGCGCCGTGCCGCACCGCGCCGCGCCGCGCTCCGGGCACTCGTGAACACTCATTGTCGGACGAGTGCCGCCGTAGTTACGTGTTTCATTTCCTTATTTCATAATGAAACCACTTCCTGATTTTTTTGAAATCGGTTTTTTATTACATTTTATTTTTTGCATTTTAGTGTAAACGAGAATGTCTATTGAAGTATGGAGATTGGTTTCGCATTGTAATGTTTTTTGCATCTATGAAACTTAGTTTGTTGAATTTCAAATATATATAATTAGCTTTTGCCCGCGGCTCCACCCCAGTCAATGTCGGTTTTCTGCTACATGGATAACTTAAGACAATCATAGATTTATATAAAAACTAATAACCACTTTTACTTGACCTCTCATACATTAACAGCGGCTACTAAAACAGGGACCATGTTGTATCTTCAATTCTACTGGTCCGCTTTTGATAAAACATGCCGCAGTATTTAAATTGGAATAGTAGCTAAGACTGTAATGGTTTAACCAAAATTTACCCGCTGGTATTTGCATGATGCCCGCAGAAACAAATAAACAAACATCGACGGATTTGGTTTCAGAAGCCGATCGATTTAATTAGTCGATCTGAGTAGTTTGTTTTAAAATATCTTTGATTTTTGAAAATTTGACATTTAACCATTTTATAACAAAAAACATAATATCTCTAATTCGTCAGATATACGAAAAAAACCCTAATGAATTTATTGTTTTAAGTTATTTTTACACGTGCAAATGGTATATATTTTTAGTTTTATTCGTGTTTTTACTCACATTTGACGTAAAAAATCGTTGTTACATTTAAAAAAAACCAACGTACTCTATAAATTATCGTTATTAATTGCAAGAAAACAATATATTTCTTAAATAATTTAGGTAACATATGTTTGTTTGTTTGTGTACTCGACTGTCACACAAAGCGGAAACGGCAGTGAGTAAAAGTAATCTGTCCTCGGCCAGTGTCCGCCCGTGCTGCCAGCCGCATCATGACATAGATTTTGAAATTGTGTATCGGATATGGATTAATTTTTAAATTATCTTTTTATACATTCGTATTATAGGTATATTATGGTACATCCACTTAATAATCTGCGTATATTTTTCAACTGATTCTAGAAAAATACACTTAAATATATTTCACGACTGTCCTAAGACATGTTAATATTACTAACTAATAACACCAAGATCTAAACAATATAAAAATAATTCGTAGATCGCTATAGATTTATTTGTGGCTCTCGTGCAATACTTTTTACCTTTCTGTAATGAACACAGTGCTCGTGAGCCGTGCACGTGCTTCTACGTTATTCATTTAACGACGACGCATCCGCTCGACCCGCCGCAGACAGTCCGAGGCGCAGACCCGACGACGACGCACCGGACAGTGGCGCAGTGACCGTTCGCCGGGTGAACGAAGCCATCGGTTACTTATTTCTTTATTTAAACCTTTTATCCGGCGAACTTACGACTTTGTGTTTAGGATAGTTTTATGAAAATTAAAAACTTAATTTATGATATCAATTTATTATGGTACAAACTGAATCCGTGAACGGGCGTTCTCCTTTCTCATATCTTATAAAATTGAATGATATACGTTGAATTGATGAATGTAATCGCCTTCTTTTTCGAAAGTAGGTGGATCCTGAAAAATCTTAAATAAATCGTAGAAAACCCCCTTACGAGGAAATAAGGCACGATTCCGGTATTCGTGTTATCGCTGATTGTAATATCTAGTCCAAATATAATTTAAAAATGTACAGTAGTTTTTTTTTACTAACCAAATATAAATGAAAATGTCAGTGAAAGCGGAACATGCAGCCCAGTGCGCCGCCGCCGGCCTGCCCGGGCCAGACGGCGGAAAGTTCAACCAAAGCTTTGTTGAACTTTCCGCCGTCTGGATTTGTATCGAAAGTGGTGTCATCTATTGATTTATGAGAAGAATTAAATTTGAAGTTTACGTTTGACGAGAATGACAACTAGGACACGCTCTAAAAAAATATACCGTTACTCTATCTGTGACATTAACCGTTCATATCCAATCGTTTTCAGCTTTCTAATTTTCATTATTGTTCCATATTTCATTGTTGTGTTTGTTAATTGTTGTGTTTACCATTGTTATTTTCATTAATTTACTTATTGATCGTTCTTACAATTTGTTATTACTCCCAGTATAATTTGCAAACTCATGATGGCGTTAATTTGATGGCTACTTTAGCGGATTCACAAGCAGTTACTATAGTGAACTGGATAACTACATTTATATTATGTATACGTCTACTAATACAGTATACGTATCTATATAATAACTTAAAACAATAAATTTAATTTCACTCAAAAAACGCTTGGAGCGCTGGTGTTTCTGTGAATCCGTATTTTCACGTCAGATGTCTCCCTGCACTTTACACTCACGACGGCTCACATTCGTTTACTATTGTTCTTTTACATACCTGTCCGTCTTTATTAGATTTTTAAATACGCCAGATTTCATTTGCTTTTATGTATCTACTTCTTTGTCTCTGCACTACCCAAATGTTGACCGGTGAAGAGTGCCCCTGTTATGTATGTGAAATATAAATAAACCTCAGAATAAAGACAAAACATAGAAGGAGTACCAATGATATAGCAATAACTCTCGTATAGTCATCCTATTTATCCCAATAAGCAAAATAATGGGACAAAAAGAAGTAGATATATTTCACAAAAAAAAAAGCAAACGTACAAATATTATACCTGACTGATTATGTCTATACATTTTATTTGGGTAATACTTTAGCGCGTGCGTAATGTGAGAGCTCTGGCTTTTTTGTAAATCATTTTATTAATTTATAATATTATATTTGGCAGTTCTATGGTGCGCAAATCAAAGCCTAGTGAATAAGTAATGTTTTCCGTCATTGAGGAATGTAACATATATTATTCCTGAAAAGAATATGATCCTGAAAATATTAGCTTCCATCGGTGAGTAGATAGTCTTATAATTAATAAATATTTTTGTTATTTGATCTTCGTAAAATGAAAAGAATTTCTGAACGATTAGAGAGAACTTCGGGGTAAGGTATTTTAGAAATCAAGATTTTTAGGTCATTCCATCGGGTATTTTTTATGTATTTTATATTTTTCTGAATTGCCTTATACACACCTTATAGTGTTGCGTTGTATAGTTGTCGATATTAACGTTTTGGTTTATTATTTTGCATAAATCGACAGGATTCAGTTATTACATTGATTTATTATCTTTATTACAGATTTCCCATAGATATGATGTGAAATAATAATGAATCAATGCTATTGCATAAAGCAACCGGCAATGTGACAAACAGCGTCGTATTTGCTTGACACATTTCATTAACGACTACTTCATTAAAATTGACCACAAATGGGGCAGGCTCAAATCAAATATTATTCCATCACTACAACTTCACAAAAAGTTGATAAGTCATTTTATGATACATGGACTTCATACGTGCACATACATTGTGACCCTCAGTAATGTGTACAATTCGATTTTGCGTAAATCACAACAGTGTTATAATTTTATACTTCTTTAATAAATAGAGTTTGTCTATGGGGGAAAATTTCTGGAGCTACTACTATGATTTGGATTTAGATTTTTTTTTCACTAATATATACCTAAATTATTCCCGAAAAATATGTATTTTTTTAAAGCGAATGTAGTTGCAGTCTGAAAACTAGTTACATAAGACATTAAAAAAGTATGTGTATTTGTGCGTAATTTAAGTCAAAACTGATAAATGGATTGACGTGATTTTTCATACATAGATAATTGGAGGACTGGAGACTTAAAGAAGAAAAATATTGATTTGAATGGATTAATCGCCTTGAAATATGAATTAATTTGTCTCCTTGAAATCTACGTTTTGGAATGTTCGTGAAATGTGCTGACGAAACTATGAAACAAGACTATCGCCGAGAAAGGGCTTCTTTCTGCATAACCCGTTACAAAATATTCTCAACTAGCAATAATTCGCTAAATAAGCATCGCTCTCTCGGTTCGTGGGAAGCGATAATTTAACATATTACTATGATTCGTGTTTTTAAATAAATTGTGGCGTTCATGATAGTATTTCTTTATTATCCAACACCTTTATTAAAAATATAACGATATATCCTTTTTATATAAATATATCCTTTATTAAAACTCTATAATATTCTGAGATACCTATTTTAATTAGTACAAATCGTGTTGAATGTTGCTATTCTGCTGGATTGGGAATAAAGACTACAACGGTAAGTATAAAACCTTCAACTGGTTATCAAATCAAATTTGTCATAAAAGAGTCGCTAAAACTTATGTGGTATGTCTAACGGAAACAAGATAACTGTCGAGACACGGACCTCCCTTCATCAGAGGGGGAACAGGCCGTAGTCTACCACGTTGGTCTAATGTGTGTTGTTAGATTTCATACGCACTTGTGGGCATACAGGTTTCATCGCGAAGTTTTCCTATTCCGCTGAGCACACGGTGCATACAATACAGAGCTACTACATCTACATGTAGTAGTTTATTTGCTCATTTAATTTACATATTGCTAAGTTGCTGAATAAA
>WUAW01005038.1:31172-44966 GCA_017165845.1 Thaumetopoea pityocampa | reverse complement strand
TGTGCAACGTTAGTGTTTATCACTGAATCTCAAAGTGGAGTATACCGACACCCATGGATCGATAATTACCTTACAAGAGGCCCATTCCAGTCATTAGAAACATATTCGGAGTTGATGAATTTCAATACAAATTAGGCAGAAGGTCAACCTAAAAGCGAAAAAATGGCTAGTGGTCTATTAGACAAAAATGATTGGGAACTACTGGTGTTTATATACAAAACTTGTAACGAAAAACTTCTACAGCAATTCAAGTCTATATTGTGAGAATATAAACTGGCAAAAAAAAATTATCATCTGTTGGAATGGACGTGTAGATTTGAATGTCGATTTAAGTCCTGGTGTACAGGTTCTTAATCACGTCAGAGATATTGTTGTTTGTCTATCAAGTATAGATATCTAGAACTATTAAATCTATAGATTTGAGATTTATATCATCATTATCAACAGTCTTTGGAAGTCCATTGTTGGATGTGAGCCTCCTCAAAAAGAAGGCATTTACCATAATCTCCACGTTGTCTTGGAGATCGCAGTAGATTTTGGTTGAATAACAGACCTTGCTGCCCATCACGCTGGTTCTCATAGCATCCGCGCGAGGAGATGGATTGACGCTATTGTTATGCCGGCGCCACACAGGAAGAAATTTATATATATTAAGCTAAACGACCATGGCAACCTACTTTTGTACATACATACACTCACGCCGATATCCCATAAGGGTAGGCAGAGACCATAGTATATACTACATATGTACATACATATAATCACGCCTTTTTCCCATTGGGGTAGGCAGAGACTACTTCCTTCCACCTGCTACGATCGTTGAATATAGCAGAGTGGCTCTCCGCAGCCCACATTTCACCCCTGCGGGCAACGAGACGTGTCGGGTGGCGAACCACGACGCCGCCATTTTATAAGGTTAAAAATGTTAAAGTTCCTCATTGCATTCCCCCGGCTTAATGGAGAGGAAACGAAGAAGGATGAGGTAGGAAAGGTGTATTTAGGAAGGAATATGGAATTTTGGAATAGAATTATGGGATATAGGATAGTACTATCTCGGAAGGAGTAAGAAGAGACAGTAGTAGCTCGGGGGGCCGGGGTCGCTTACCCGTATACTTAAGTCTATTTGCCGGACAGGCTAAAAGACTAAGTACTCCCTGACCTTACCTACCTACTTTTGTATCATTATAATATTAAATACGTCTAAATATAGATACATAAAAAAGGTATGCGTGTCTTAGACTTGACTAGACTTAAGATGTGAAATTATGTATCGCTGCTCAGTACGAGATGACTCAGGGGTTCCAATGGCATAAAAAGTTTGATTTGACGAAGTTAATCGATGGCGTCTTTGTATTGCATCATACTGTAGGTAATACTCGTATATAACCGTGGCCTATTAAATATTATTTCTGTAGTAAATCCTTTCCCCATTTATTAAAGGCGAGTCGGTAAGGCTCGACCCAGGCGAACATATCCCAATCAAATCTAAGTTTTGTTGAAGAAAAGGCAGGTTAGGAGTGCCCGCAACCGACGAGCTTGTATGAAAGCGTTGATGAAAGTGGAAGAAGCGAAAGATGTATGTCAGGATCGTAGCAAGTGGAAAGAAGTGGTCTCGGCCTACCCGAACGGAAAAAGGGCGTGACTGTATGTATGTATGTATGATATGTCAGAGTGTGATCAAATTAATGACTATAGTTTATTAAATCGGCAAGCAATCTAACGCGTCCATTTTTTTTGCCTTAAGCAAATTCCGCAAAGTGACATCTCTTATTCAGAATACTATAACAACTAACGTACAAAAGTATAAGGTGACGAAATCAAATGCAATAACGCGAAGCTATAATCACTCTACAATAATCCCGTTTTAAGTTTCCAACGGCTAATATCGCCACCGTTAGTGACGCCGTTCAACAGGAAGTAGCGAGCGATCACGATACCATGCATAACAGGAACTTATTTCACGTTCTATGATTGATCACTGTAGGATGGAACGATTCTCAATAATAACGGTGTTCTAAGTAAGCTTTTGGATGTTTTTCGGTATTTTCATCATTGTTATTTAAGCCTAGTATTGGACATAGACCGTCTCTAATAACATTTGACACAATCTTCATGCTTAATAGGCGCCTCCTCTTAGAGATCAAAGTGGAATGTTGATTCGCTAAATATACTTCTCCAAGTGCAGCTGAATGTAAGTGTAAATGTATAAATTCTGTGGTATTACTTAATTTTTTTATTATTTCTTAATAAAAATAATATACTAATAAAGGCCAAGTTCATAGCACCCTTAATCGACGAAAGTGTATGAGAAGATTTATGGATGTGGATGAGGCGAGAGAGTTGTATCAGAATCGTAGTATGTGGCAAACTGTGATCTCTGTCTATCCTTATGGGATACTGGCGTGAGTGTATGTATGTATACTAATAAAGATAATATTCAATAATAAGATCGCAAATGGTGTCTTGATGATTTAATTAGAGACAAGGTGTAACTTCAAACAATTTATCAGTTAATAATAATTATTTTTATGATTATTTATTCAGGAGCATTCAAGAGATATTAGATAAAAACGCACTTTTAGATTTATCATAGTGTGGAAGTGATATTTATATGTACATCACTGACCAGTCTTACGAAGTTCGTTTATTCTTTTGATCTATCGTTCGTCTGGAAAAGATTATATACTTTGCGATACCAACGCTTCATTATCGCAACAAAAAGAATACGCCAAGTGGTTTTTACCACATCCACGTCAGCCGAAAGAGTAATCAGTAGGAGACAGAAGACTCGAACTCGACCTTATGGTCATCATAAAAAGCGCTGACTGAATGTCGTGAAGCATAATGCGGGAATCAATTGATTTACTGCCGAGGATATTGAAGACCGCGTACTGAAGAAAGATGAGACGCGAGACCAAGTAAGTATACCAAGGTAAAAACATCCAAGATTATTAACGTAAACAGGAATAAATTATTCGTGCTGATTCTGTTGTAACAGAACTTAACTACATTTATACTCTCCCTATTTTTTTTCTAATGCCAAATGACAAAGAAAGATAGCCAACATTTTTAGTGAGTACCAACCTACATTTCTGTCAAAAGGTACAAAAAATGTTGTGTTTTAGCGTATCTTTATTCGACATGTTCCGAGATCGCGTCTAAATCTCTTAATTTTGATATGTCTAAGCGAAACTGACGTCACCAAAATTGTAGCTATCTCCTTTTGGCGTTTGACATTAGAAAAAGATAGGGAGAGTCTAAATTTAGTTAAGTTCTGTTACAACAGAATTATTACCATTATCTGTATCTACTCTATATATTCATCTAAACAGCTATTTGAAGTATGCCATATTTCGACATCAACCCAACTACTGTCCTGTTGCAAGACACAGATCTCCTCTCAGAATGCGAGAGGTTAGACTATAGTCCACCACACTGGCCTAATGCGGGTTGGCAAACTTCACACGTCGAGAAAATCTCTCGGGCAAGTAAGTATTCTCTCGATGATTTCCTTTAACGTTTGAAGCGAGCAATAATTAATTATAAAATTATTAATACACATATTACTTCGAAAAGGTACACCGGTGGTCTAGATGGTGCCAGACATGACTTGCAATGAAAAGATTGTAGGTTCGACCCCGGTCCCGTACCACTGAGTTATTTTTATTATCATCGTCATCATTTCAGCCCGTAGATGTCCACTGCTGGACATAGGCCTCTCCAATCGAATTCCAGCGCGACCGGTCCATAGCCACCTGCATCCAGCGAGGCTCACCAGGTCGTCGGTCCATCTCGTAGGTGACCGACCCAAACTGCGCTTGCTAGTACGTGGTCTCTATTCAAGGACCTTTTTGCCCCATCGGCCGTCCGATCTTCGCGCTATGTGGCCTGCCCTTATATATGCTGTGGATTTTTATTATAACTTGTGTATAATCTACACTGTACTCGTAGATACCAATGTACTTAATGGAGAAGGAAAACTTCATGAGGAAACCTGCATGCCGGTATGGCTGTGTGAAATCTACCAACCTGTACTAGGTCAGTGTGGTAGACTACGGCCTAATCCCCCTCCTGATTAGGAGAGACGTCCTGTCCTGAGGGACGAAAGTGGACTGGGGATGAACTTCGAAAAGCAAGAAGTGCGTGCCTGCTTATATTCGATCTCATGTAAGCACACATAGACGGCGATATCCTATTTATCTAAACTACATAATTCTAGGTCATTGACGATTGATATTCCGTCTGCCTCGGTCTAGACATATTGCATAGTCGAATTTAAATGAATGACATCGTAATACAAATGGATGAGAATTGAAAATTTGAAAACTAAAACAGGTAACGTCTGGAAACGGTTTTAATATAACGTCACTCTTAAATGTATTCGTAGGCACAGGGTGCTGTCCATTTCGGATTGCATTCGACTTTTTTATTATATACTACACTGGAAAAGGATTATATTAATTAATTGTAGCTAGGTTATAGACACGACTCACGATGGAAAGGTCGCGGCTTCGATCCCGGTCCCGTACTACTAAGTTATTTCTAATTTATGTACTGGCTAGATTTTAGATACCAATGCACTCAACGGAGAAGGAAAACTTCGTGAGGAAACCTGCATGCCCGCATGGGTGTGTGAAGTCTACCAATCCGGACTAGGCCAGCGCGGTAGATTAATAATCTAAGCCCCCCTCCTAACCCCCCACCAGATTACGGGAGGTCAGTGTCACTGTAGTGGGGACGAATATGGACGGGAGATGATTATGATAATGAATTAGAATTATCCCCACCAGTATTTGTGTCTAATATTGTTGCACGAGATCTTGCTGTGGAGTAGCTCAAGATGACCATCTGACATCATTCCTGCATCACCCAGAATCCCTGCGATGATTAGGATCAGTCAGATACCAGTCAGGATTCATTATTTTATATGGCTACCAAAAAACGTAGAGAATCAGTTCTAATCAAAACCAAAAATGCTTTTAAATGCCGACCACTGATTATGACACGATCTCCTCAAGTTATATAATATCTTCCTGAATATCATCCATTGATCTGTTTGGTTATATGTGGTCTTCACTTCTCCGATCTCCTGTCTCCACTAGCAGTCACAACTTCCACCACTCCTCTCAATATGCCTCGCCCAAATCGACTTACATACGTTTATTAAAGCTAATACAATTTTCAATTTGTTCTTCAATTCAGTTCAGTTCAATTATTCAGTTCAATTCAGTTCTTCAATTATCCGCAAGTTTGTTCTTTCAATGATTAACGTTTTGATTGTAAATAAATTGTAAACATATTCCGTTATGTGGAAAAACCCGACACAATCATAAATTTATATAAAAAGCTTTAGGAACTACTTTTACTTGATCTCTGGTATCTCAACAGCGCACTATGGGGCACTTAGGGTCATTTGATGCGCAAAAGTATTATCTGATCTGATCGTGTATTTACATGGTTGTTCATCTTAAATGATAAGAGAAACTAATTTTAACTTATCGTGATGTGTTTAAAGCATTATTTTACATCAAAATATTATTATGTTAAATTTTATTCTCCCTACTACGGCTACTAAAACAGGGATCAAGCTGTATCTGCTACTGGACCGATTTTGATGAAACATCCTGTATTTAAGTTAGAATAGTATCTTTAAGATTAACAATTTGACTAAAATCTACCCTCTGGTTTTTGCGTGAACTTCAAACAAACAAACAATTATCGACGGATTTAGTTTCAGAAGCCATTAATTAGTCGATCTGAGTAGCTTTTTTTAAATATGTTTGATTTACATTATCTGACATTTAACAATTTTATAATAGTATATAGATAAAATGAATTTGAGACAAGTTATAGAAAATTTTGAGCATTGAAAAAGTCTTAAAAGGTGACTTTCTCCTTCATTTAAAAAAATACCGTGATGGATACAAATATTTTCCCGGCGATACGATCAGATACGATCTCAGAGGATATCCAACGGGGACATTTATGACAAAATGTAAACCAAAATTGATGACATGCCAGAAGGCGATAGTAAAAAGCATATTATAGAAAAATGCATGAAGTTAGAAGCTAATATTTTTTTTTTTAATTTTTAGGAAAACCAGCATCTAAAAGAAGCATCAGTACAGTAAATAATCTAGAAAACATTAATCCAAATATTGGTCTCCACAGGTGGAAGCAGATTTTGAGCTAAAAAACATAAATGCGTCGACAACAATAACATTGGTAGACCCGAGTCACTATCGGATGCAAACATAATGCACTATAGTAATCAAAATACATATAAAAACTATTAAAATACATATTAAAAAACAAATCGCTCAGCATACGCATTTGCTGTATCAAGCTTAGTGTTGAATAGATTAAAAACAATATCCTTACGGAGTTGATTGAAATTATATAATTTATATATTGTTTATTTTTAAACTACTATCCAGTTTCTCCAGTACTCCATCCAGTATCAATACACCTGCACCTACTTCAACCTTAGTATTAATTAAAGGTGGGTTAGTAGAATAGTATACTCTTTTACTGTACACTACTTTAACATATTTTAGTAAAGTATTATATTATAATTAGGTACGTAAAATGTACATAGGGTGGTATTATCGCAAACTGTTACTTCTTCCAGACAACATTTGTTTGGACAGGATTCTATAAATATAATGTGGTGGCAGGCAAAATTTCGCAATTGAGTATTAAGTAGATTATAATAAATAATGATAATACATAAAACAAAATGTGCTAGACTCTTAGAATATACACAAATATATATACGCTTAATCAAAATAAGCATATAGTAATCCATAGATATGTAAACCGCAAATTATATAATATATGGTAAAACAACACATGCACGTAAATACTACATATATTGTTTCATAGTAATTGCTAATTACTATAAATATTAACATAACTATAAGAGTGTTGAACTATAGCGTAAAGTTATATTGCATTAATGTATTTTTTAAAATATTCAGCGACTCATCACGCCTCACGTGCAAAGGTAAGTAATTCAAAAGTCTTAAAGCTTAAAGTATGAACGAGTTGCTATAATAAACAGTGAAATAAGTCGATATTTTCAAAATTAAGCTCAGGCACCTGAAATACGATTCACGGAGAAATTTGAAAGTATTTTTCAATAAGAAAGAGTAGAGTTATTAAGGAAAATTGAATACAGAACGTTTAAAACATGAGAACTTCGGTGAAGGCGAATTGGAAACCACTTGAACCGAGTGCGGAATTCTGAGATACGATCATATTTGCGAAGATACTCATATATCCGAGGCAGTCTCAGCGTATGTGACGTGGCAGATAAGCTCCAGGAGAGTCGTCTGAGATGGTTCGGTTACGTAATGCGCCGGTCCACAGACTACATCGGTAGGAAATGTCTCGATATGGCTGTCCTTGGAGCACGATCTCGGGGCCGCCCTAAGAAGCGTTGGCTGGATGTTGTGACCAAGGACATGGAAGCCAATAGATTTACGATTGAGGATGTCAAATACCGAATAAGTGGAGGAGACTTAGTAGGAAGGCGGACCCTAGCAATGGAAGCCGGAATTAATAACGCCAAGAAGATCATATTTGCGAAGACCAAATATGAATCTAATCCAAAAGTACTAGTAATTCGAGTTTAATTAGTGCTTTAGGTATTAAATCCACCTGTATACATAACAGTCTGTGAAGTATAAATAAATGTCTTTCATTTTTCTCCTGTCAATTCACAGATTTTGCTCATCACAATGGTGTAAAGCAATTATTACGAATAAGATAAGATAGATCAATATACAAGTCTCAACATACGTACATACCGACAATATTTTATCACTTCTTGTCAATTTATCAATCGCGTTCTTTCTATTTTATGCTAATCATTTTGACAAATGTTCTTATTATACAGGTTTTGTCGAAACACTGAATCAATTAGATTTTTCTGTCGTTTCAGGTGATGTTTTTCCTTCTTCAACTTGTAATGCGGTTATATTATCACTATTTTAAGTCGTGCACCGTTTCGAGAATTTCTAGGATAAATCAGATGAATATAATTTAGGACTCTAGATCTCACCTGCGTAGTTTAAGAGATCAGGTGATTGCTTTTGAATTGTATATATTTATCACTTGGTATTTAACGGTAAAGTGATTACAGTTTAGGATTTTGTTCGTGTGTTTCAACAGATGAAACAAATATGACGACTAATTGACGCAGTGCCCTGCTTTCTGTACCGATGAGTGAGAATCCTGGTAGGGGAAAATTTTATATGATGCGCACAAGTCTTTGTATTCGAGTCATGGACGTATTTATCTATATACGTATTATTATTTATTTGTAGTATAAGTAAGTATGTATATCGTTGTCTATTTATGTGATGAGCATTTCTGTGATAAGCACAAACGTTTGTATCCAAGTCATGGACGAATTTATCTATATATGTATTAATACTTATCTGTATATGTATATCGATGTCTAGTATCCAAGTTACAGGGAATCCTAGCTTGGGAGTAAATTAATGTGTGTTAAAGTGTTTAGCTAATATTAATATCTACATTTTTGAATTATGCACAATAATAATCTTGAAAATATTCAATTATAACCATCTTGAAAATAACACTGCATTTATATAAAACTTTGTTATTTGCAATGTTCCTAATGTCAAACATCTAAACAGATTCAGATCTAATTAGTTTTAGTTGACTAATTTTGATAAAACATACTCCATTACTTTTAAGAGTGCAATAGTGTAACTAAAATCTACCTGTAAGTTTTCAAACATCAGACACGAAGAAAACAAAAGGTGGGTTGGTTTCAGAAGATTCAGAAGAACTAGTCAATCTGAGTTAGATTTGTTGAAATATCTTTAATGTATAGGTAATGATGTTTTACAATTTTAAAATTGTATATATCTATCTATTTATCTTCTGTCTATCTATCTATACTGCTATAAAATTGTTAAATATCAAATCCTCAAAAATCAAAGATACTTAAAAACAAACTACTCAGACCGACCAATTAAGGGCTTCTGAAACCAAATACGTCGATGTTTGTTTGTTTGTTCGGGCTTCACGCAATTAGTAGAAACCATTTAGTAGATTTTGGTCAAACTATTACAGTCTTAAAGCTACTATTCCGACTTAAATAATGCGGCATGTGTCATTAAAACCGGTCTACTAGAATTGAAGATACAGCTTGATCCCTCTTTTAGTAGCCGCCGCTAAGGTGCGAGAGCTCAAGTAGAACTGGTTCTTACGCTTTTTATATAAATCAATGACTATTTCGGAATTTGCGGAACGGTTCGCGGCTCCGCCCGCAAAACATTCACGCAGGCGGAGCCGCGGACAAAAGTTAGTATATATATAAAATAAATATCAGCCCATTATAGGCATTCAGTGCATTGTCAAACAGGTCATTTTAAAGTATTCAATATCCATCAATAGACCCATTAATCTCGAATAGAGGGGGAATTTAAAAAATGGAACTTAGACTAGTGTTTTAAATTTCACGCTAGAACTTCTAGGTTCAATTTCCAATGACTGTTTTGTTGGATACCTAATGTTTAGCCAGTGTAAGCTACCTGAATTTGGATTAATTGCTGTGTAATGCTGGCATGATAATAGCATTACGCCATTTCTTCTCGTAGGTGCCGTGGGAACCAGCTGAGGGGTGTACCAGGAAAATAGGCAGCAGCTTATCCTATTATTCGATTAAAATCCACTGCACTTCGCAAAACACTGGCCAAGCGTGAAGATTATGGAAAAAATCTTCTTTTTGAGGCGGGAAGCTCTTCGCCACGAGCTTATGATGATGATAACGATAAATTTGTGATTTGATCCTACGCCTTAAAAAGGAGGAATTTGCCGTAATCTCCAAGCTTGGCAGGCGTTTTTACTGTGTGACGCCTCCATCATAATAACTTCCCTCCTACTCTTCTCGTGGATGCTGAGAGACCGAGCCAAGAGATGTATCAGGATAGCGGGCAATAAATAGCGTTTTCGCTGTTATTCAATCAAAATCTACTGTGATCTCCAAGACGCCATTATAAAATAATCCAAATGCCAGCGAATGATAGCGAGCCCACAAGCAAAGGCCTGTCTGAAAATACGAAATGTACGTCACACTGACAGACGCAAGGTGGCCTCAAAACTGCGAAGGAAATTACCTTCCCACACCAATCCACTTCACAAATATACATTTGCTGTTCTCAAAACTGGGTGCATACAATGTTGCAAACATTTTATCATTTTTAAATGCAATTATTTATACATCACGCAGTATATAAATTATGTGTCACGCGGAATATATATCATTCAATATTCTGATGAATACCCTGCGTTTTTATGTCATTCGTTCAGTTTTTTTTTTTTGAAAATGATTGGCATGTTTGCAAAATATGTTTGGTAATGAATAACGAAGATACTTTGGACATTTTGTAAAATTTACACATTTATGGAAATTGATTTTTAGCAAATCTTTTAAAAAATCGATTGTGGCGACCTACCTCGCCACACAGTACATCATACGCATATACGCATCTTCAACAGATGGCGCAATTTTTAAATGACGACATTATCACGGAAGTCTGAATCGCGGTGAAGATGTTTGATAGAGATTTAGCGTATATACAACGTCTCGACATCAACCGTGGGGGCGGTGGCAAATCCCACCAGACATAACACCGTCTGGTTGGAAGATCTTCCTTTTTTTCGATACTACAACTCCTGCCACAATTCGACCTATAGCTGATGATATCTCGACACGATTATCATTACCCTTCATGGATATTCATTCACCGCTATATGGATAAACAAGGAATAGATTGTCCATTAGATTACAGTACGTTTGCAAGGGTATTCGAATTTCGTTTTATGCTTCATTGTATCTACGAAAACGGCATGATAATAGTGTCACCTCTTTTCCAATGGATGCTGTGAGACCAGCTAAGAGGTGTACTCAGGGTAATGGGCAGTAGTATTATCTGTTTTTATCAGTCAAAATCTATTGCGATTTCCAAGACGTCTGCCAATCGTGGTCATTATGGTTTACCACAATGACTCCTCTTTAAAAAGTAGGGATAAATTCTCCTTAAATTCTTTATCCCTCCTTTTTAAAGAGGAGTCAGTAGTGAACTTCCGTGGGTTGATGATGACGGCTTCAACAGGGTTACCTATATAAGGTCACTGAAAGTATACTAAAGTGACAATGACCACACGATATTATGCTAAATGCTCATTTAACCTTTGATTGTGCTCATAGTGCATCAGATAGATACAGCCAAATCAGCTTGCAGCTTGGAGCTTTGCCGTTATAGTAGTGTACGACTAGCATATAAATAAATAAACAAGTACTACACTAATCAACATTGTCTAAGACTCAAACTATTATTCGAAGAAAACTTAAAATGTTTAGATATTTGATATAAACGATATAAGAAGCATAATTAAGAAAGATTAACAAAATAAGATTAACAGTACAAAAAAAAAAAGATTTATTAAGAAAGCAAAAAAAAACAGTCTAAAAATAATTACTTAATAGACAGAGAAAAAGGGCTTAAAACAAAATTTAAACTGTGAAATTATAGAAAAAAATATTCTAGTGATAGTTAACAGTTAGTTGGATTTGCTAAAGTATTAATTAACGGTCTGCACTGCCTTGACTTGCCCAATATCAAATTATCTATTGCGGCCTGTGGAATCATGCTCCATGTCCGAGAAAGATGACGAATAAGATATTGCTCCGTGTTTCAATTTTGGGGAAGTTGTTCAAATGCCATTCTTCCGAGTAAATCCCAGGCGTGTTCAATAGTATTCATGTTACAAGACTGTGGAGGTCAGTCTAAGACTGCAATGTTTTGTTCGCGAAAAACGTTCATCACCGGACCTGCAGTGTGTGCTCGAGCATTGTCTTGCATGAAGATCCCCGATTTGAATTCTGTGCGGAACAACCGTAGGATCTAGCACCTCGCTGCGGTATTTTTCGGCAATTATGTTGCCCTGTATCAAAAGGAGGTCAGTTCTCCCGCCTAAGCAAAATCCGGCCCAAACCATGATTGTTCCGCCGTGATAGGTATGAATTTTCTGAGGACAATACAGCCGTTTGTGACATCCAAAAGCACAACACACACGTACTCTCGTATCACGGTGGAAACCAAACCCGGATTCATCAGAAAATAGGGCACGAGCCCACTGATGTTCCGGCCATCAAAGATGAATGGGTGCCCATTGTATCCTCCGAGCACGATTGCCACGCCGAACAGCTACGACCCACAATAACCTACGAGGATGTAAATCAACCTTATGCAGTTTCTTCCTGGCAGATTGGGTGCTGACAGACACCTTGTATTGCGATCGCAGCCTCTCCACTAGCTGTCGCGCAGTCGTATTTGGCTCCCATCTGGTAATGTCCTAATAAAACGGGCTTGTCTCTCTGTAGTTATCCTATATTTACTAGAATGTCGTTCAGCCGTGTTCCCAGTGAGCCGACAATGTTACCACAATCTTCGGATAAGAGACTGTTTAGACTGGACGGCAACTGCAACTTCACGTTGTGTACGCCCGTCTTCAAGCATACCCACAGCACGTAACATTACATCTTGGGTTAAATGACTGCGTGGCATAATGTATAACAAACCAATCTATAACTTTAATTTAAAAAATAAGAAAGACTAGATACCAATCAGCTTAAAATCTATTCAGTAATGATGAAACTTTAAACAAAAATAACCTTTAGGCAGGAATTCATTCAAATTTGTGGTAAAATTAAGGCCTATAATTTTTTAAATTTTAAATTTAGAACTATATCATGCTTTTATTTTGTTCTTAATTTTTTTAGTGGCCGGTACTTCTTCTAAAGGGATTATATGAAAAAGTTGGTCACAGTTTCTGAGTTTTAGACATTGTTGATTAGTGTATTTTAAATTTAATTTTATTTTTATAGGTAGTTATTTAATATTAAACATAATTTAATATGTAAAACTAATTTCTAACACTACTTACATTCTGGTTTTAGTCAATGTGTGTAAAAACACTACTACAAACGCAAAACGCCTCCAGGCTGATTTATCTGTGGGTAATTATTCGTGTTCATCGTCTACGTATCGTGTTTGCTTTAAAACGCTACCCGAGCTTCGTGTTTCGAAGTTTTATTTGAAGATACGATTTTTTCTCTCTCTCTGGCCGTTATATCTCTGGCCAGTTATCGCTGTAATGTGTCAGTCTGTCCCGCGGTGCCACTTTTACGAAACTTTTGATTTACTTAACCAAAGAGTTTGGCTTTTTTATTTTTCATATAATCCCCGGACGGTTCGTTTTTCTTTTCGAGATATGTTTTTTTTTATTTAGTGCATTTTTTAAATTAATTTGCGCACTTGTTTCTTTTTTTTTATTTATTTACACTTCGCACACTAATGGAATATGAACGGACTTAATACCTGAGGCTTTTTCTACCAGCCGACTTTTAGATGGTGCTGACATTATATAAGGTAGGTGAAATATAATAAAAGATTATGAAACACGTTTATCTAAATGACTTGCTGCCAGACTTTTGCATAAAGAATCCACATTTATACTTACATATTTATACACTAATAGATGGATGTTATATACAAATACTTAAATATAAGGTCAGGGAGTACTTAGTCTTTTAGCTTATCCGGCAAATAGACTTAAGTATACGAGTAAGCGAACCCGGCGCCCCGACCTGCTACTACTGCTACTACTGTCTCTTCTTTCACTTTCCGAGATGGTAGTATCCTATACCCTATAGTCCTTCACCTAAATTCCATATTCCTTTCTCAATACACC
>WUAW01005033.1:54525-71554 GCA_017165845.1 Thaumetopoea pityocampa | reverse complement strand
AGGGCCTATGTTCAGCAATGGACAGCTACGGGCTGAAATGATGATGATGATGATGAAGTGTCTTAATAAAATTTAGTATAAAGTAAAATACACTTATTGCACACTAGTTTACCACATTTCAGTAAAGTATTATATTACAATCAAGTACATAAAGTGTATAAGGAACAGCCTTATCGCAAATTGCTATTTCGTCCAGACAACCAAGACAGGTCCTGGAACCATCAATGATTGAAATCAGGTTAATGGGTATAACAGTGTATTGGCAATACACTGTTATGCTTAATCTGTTATATTTAAGTCTACTCTTATATTCATATAATAACAGTGATGCAGTATAATAATGAACCATTCGAATGAATGTAAGATGATAGCCATACACGAAATAACCTCAACTGTCGCATCTACAGGGATTAATAAAGCCAGACAAAATACGAGTAATCGAAAGTTTGTAATGAAGCGGTAGATTTCATTACAAATGTTTACACCGTCTGACTAGAACAAGTTTTAATTTTATACAAAAACATCAACTCTGCTTATATTTTTGTTAATACAAACGGAGTATCTCTGGAGATGCTTCGTTTTCGAAGCGCAAGATGGCTTGTGACAAAACAAAACACGGTCCTAAATAAACGCGCCCTTAAAAACAAGTTATTTAATTAGTTTTGGGGCGCGCCGCACCAGCCGCTGTCGTCATGCTCCGGGTACAAATCACAGCCACAGTTTACAGTCTATATATACCAGATATCCTCGAACTTTTTTGTCTCGTAGACAACTCGTAGACAATTTGCATATTGAATTTATGCAAATTTATCAAGTTCCAATGTGTTTTTGACAGCTGGCTTGGATCAATTGCAGGTCATCGCTAATCCCTGGGACTTAATATAGATAACTTTATGTATCAATGGTCTATACTAAACCCCATTCGACACATCGATAGAGCATAACTGTGCACGTTTAATGTAAATTAGAATATGTGTAAAATCGCTTAATAATTTCTTCTATCTATCCCAATTGCTATGTATTAACTACTACGTACCTTTCATTATAGGCGTGAGATCATAACTATGAAAGAGTAACGACGCTTTGTTCAAAATAAGGGTTTTGTACCAGAAAATAAACAAATTTCTTTCCTCATATATGTGACTACATACTTTTATTAACGAGGACGCTTATCTCGTAAAAATGATAAAGGAGTAGCCGCACGGAAAACGAATGCACTACTTGACTCTTTGTGTTTGTAAAATGAAAGAAACGTGGTTAGACTCCCATTTTTCAATACACAAGAGCGTTTATCCCGTAAATGTGAGGATATAATAATCGCGTGGAAAAACAGATTCACTACGTAATCGCGCTATATCACTTTATATTTATACAGTGAATAGCTGTCTTCAACATATACATGAACAATAATAATATATAAGATACATACTAACATTACGATACAATATACAACTCAACTTTTATATAGATTGTCGTAAAACTTCCAAATATAAGGGATATCAATATTTCTACTAAATATGATCAGAATCTGTAATATCGGGCCTTCATTTCCTCCGACTCACACAGAAGAGACAAGTCTAAGTTCAATGGACAGTCCAACGATCAACACATTATTTAAATGCTCCAAAGTTTGGAGAACGCCGGCGGAATTATCCCTTTTGGATTCAGATAGTTTTGTTCCAATTTCATTGTAGTGCAGCCAATTTTACTAACCAATGGTTTGCTGAAAGTTTATTGAAATTATAGATGTACCTGTTATTGAACAACATTAGTTTATTTTGTATACATGAATCTCCTCCTTGAATAAATATTTATCATAGTCTTCACACTTAACCGCCGTCTTAGAGATCACAGTTGAATTGCGAAATTATGTTGCTATTGATTATTTTAGTCAAATAACATAATTTTAAAATAACATTATAGGTGAGGGAGTACTCAGTCTTTTAACCTGTTCGGCAAATAGACTTAAGTACACGGGTAAGCGACCCCGGCCTCCCGAGCTACTACTGTCTCTTTTTACTCCTTCCGTGATAATAGTATCCTACATCCTATAGTGCTTTTCTTAAATTCCATATTCCTTGCTCAATACACCTTTCCTACCTCATCCTCTTTACTTTCCTCTCCACTAAACCGTGGGAACGCAATGAAGAAGTTTAACACTTTTGAATCTTATAAAATGGCGGTGTCGTGGTTCGCCACCCGACATGTCCCGTTGCCTGCGGGGGTGAAATATGGGCTGCGGATAGCCACTTTACTGCATTAAGCGATTGTAGCAGGTGGAAAGAAGTGGTCTCTGCCCAACCCAATGGGAAAGAGGCATGATTGTATGTAGTATGTACTATAATTTCTGCCTACCCTTATGGGATATCGGCGTGAGTGTGTGTATATGTAACATAAATTTCTGGTAACCTGGAACATTAATGAGTCGTATAGAATCAAAGGTGGCTATCTCACTTTTGGCAATTTTTAGCTGACATTGAAAATATTCAATGTTTTTAATAGTATATCTGTTTGTTTAAATTGATATTGGCCATGTTCGTTGGAACGCTAAATCTTGATTTAGCATCAAAGATGTCAATATAATGAAAATAAATTTTTAATAACCGTTTTTTTTATAGTTACTCAAAAATTATTCAAAACGAGATTTGCCTTTGATTCTAGATGACTCATTTTAGGGCATGTACAGAGCCGAAGCATACAAGCAGAGGCCATGTTGACAATTTAATATACATGTGACATTAACCGACGATTACCACTGTGTGCACTGTTCTAATGCACCCAAGGACAAGCTCCGGGCAGTATAGAACTATTTAGGTAATGAGAACTAAAAATGACTGGATTATTGCGTTGATGTATTAGGACACAATATTATAGAGGAAACTATATCGTTTGTTCGACACAATGTTAAAAGCACGTATAAAATAGTTGTTACATTGATAAAATTATATGGTACTTGTTGGTCTACCTACATTGCACTTTCCAGTTCGCGGTCGCTATTCAAGAACCTTTCTTCTTCATCAGTTATTGGTTCTGCATTCTACATCACTTGCCTATTCCCACATGTGCCATCTACCTGTCTGTAATCTTGGTTCTTTTACAGGTCTTTTACAGATATTCTCGTTTCGAAGCTAGTCATGCAAAAGCACTTCGAGCATAGCCTGTATACCAGGTGAAAACGATGTGATCTCACTCGATTATTTCTAAAATATACAAGATATCAAGAAAAACTAGTAACTGATCATGAAAGTGCTTCACAAGCTCTATCAAATTGTATCAATAATAAGCATGATTACTCCAGCGATGCTATGAAACGTACATAGCGATACAGTAGATAGAGCAAGAAAATGCGTAGCAAATGAAGGACGCCACTTCGAATAATATTAAAAATGTAATTAAATATATTTATAGATTCGTAGAATGCGTTTTTATTTAAAATTATTTATGGAAAACATTTGCAAATTTAGCCCATAAACTTGCTATGATATTTTCTTGCGATGAGTGCTATGTCACCATACTAAATGTTTAGTGGCTGGAAACATCGAATTTTCAGATAGATCCAGTTTAATTTATAATTCATTACTGATACCATTTGATAGAACTCTTAAGGTACTTACAGAATGAGTAATTAGTTTTTCGAGATCTTATATAGTTTAGAAATAATAAGTGAGATCGCTTATCGTTTCCACCCGATATAGTACGTTGAGTGACTTTAAGCTTATTCAACAGGCCGTCAGTCTCTGTTGCGTAGGTCATTACTAGCAATATACACAACTCAAAAATCTACTTGGCCCACTGTTCGTCTTTATGCTCTACTCTCTGAGTTCATTATACGAAGCAATAATCATAAAGTACATTGTCCTACGGCCAATATTCGTTTACAGAGAAAAATATGTATCAACATTAGGTAACATAAGGTTAGGTTATGAAATTTCCGGCATGGTAGAATCGTTCACACGGTTTGACTATTGAATGTGTTAAGCGATCGAATATAATCAAAAATTATGATCGCTTCTAACATATAGAAAATAGATCTAAAATATATACATGCATACCGTCACGCCTTTTTCCCTGGGTCTCCTGTGGGGAATCGAACCCCGGTCTCCCGCGAGATGGGCGGGGATAATGACCACTATACTACCGAAGAGGAGTAGGCACCAAATTCCTTCCACTTGCTACGATCGTTTAATGTAGCGAAGTGATTATCAGTGGTCCACTTTTCGCCCCTGCGGGAAACGAGACGTGTCGGATGGCGAACCATGACGCCGCCATTTTATAAGGTTCAAAAAATATTAAACTACCTCACTGCGTTCTCACGAAAGGAAAGAGGGTAAGGTAGAGAAGGTGTATTAAACAAGAAATAATGGATTTGTGAAAAGGTCTATAGGAATTAGGATACTACTATCTCGGAAGAAGTAAGAAGAAACAGTAGTAGCTCGGGGGGCCAGGGTCGCTTACCCGTATACATAAGTCTACATATTTGTCGGACAGGTTAAAATACCAAGTATTTCCTGAACATATCTAAAATAAGCTTTATAAATTCATGTTTTTAATTTTTCAGATTCGAGATTCGTAACCCTCATAAGAAATTAGAGCTATTATAAAATTATCGCTCATAAAATTATCACCCCATTACTCAGTCTCTATTTCTCATTCTGAGAGGAACTGTGCCCTATACTATAAATTTGTATGCAATTCTCAACATTTCATATTTTTATGGAGTCCACAATCGCCGTTACCAATAACTTTCATCTGAATATCTTCGGTTGAAACAAATGCAATGTTATTAAATTTATGAAATAAGCAAAATTGCACACCAATTTATAATGAACGGCTTGTAGATAACTCGAAACTAAAAACATTGCTATGAAGTTTATTAAATTTATATTATATTTAAACTATTTTACAAATACGAACTTAAATAATTTTACAAAATTGAATTATTTTTTCAGTTTTCATTATAATAACGGTTCTTCTTTACACACACTTATGACAATGAACAGATCCAGCATTTACTTAAAAAAATATATCTTATTCACTCGCAATGACGATGCAATATGATATTCAAAGAACAAACAAGGTGAATACGACTCATGGATATATTAAGGTGTTTCTTTCTTTCCATATTCTCGGTGTCAGCCGTAATAAATATCTTTATTTATAAAGATATTTATTACGCTTTAGCGTACAAGATTTGAGTGCATTTTCCTGTAGGTGTCATATAAATTATTACCTACTCGGTGAAAAAAATACATTATTTTGGTTACCTTATTAAAGCGGCACTGTTTTGATACGTCAGAAAGACATCAAGGAGACTTAGAGATCGTTTTTTAACAAATTTGTAGAAGCAGGCTAAAAGCATATTAAATATGTTTTTTAAATAAGTACTTTTATCAGATATAATACTTTTTGATAAATGCTTATCATCTATGGATTTTACTATCATAAGCATTTCCATCTACTGCCAAATAGTGTTCTGGAATGTGTATGTCTCTACAGGAGGCAAAGATCCATTTTTCAGAGTAGCTACGCATCTTCTTATAAATCCATCTCAAATCCTTTGTCATCAATATTTCTGAGCGCGTCTGCTTTACTAGATTCAAGATTACAACTGACATAATTAAGCAACAGCAGTTGCCATTATTACATTAATTTCTTTTGATAGGTATAGTTTTTAATTAACTTTAATACAAATTTATAGGTAGTTATGGGTGTAATCATAACTAGACTTTTCATAAAGATAGTCAACCGAATAACCTATCGTTACTTTGTGAGGGTAAGGGATTTGAAGTAAACAATTTTTGACGAGAGGAGCACTTTATTAACTCGCATAACGGCTCTAACACTGCACACTTACTCCTGGCGCGTAGGTTGTGCACAATACTCCACTATGTACCGTCGCGTGGCACAGTCTCCCTACCGGCTAATCTGACGCTGTATTTTTATTAATTATTCAATATTTTTCTCATTCAGTATTTCTGTTCACTCTTTCATTTCTTTTACCTCACAGTTCCACTGAATTTACTTCACTATTCGACCAATTTCTACTTTCTTGTTTTCTTCTTTCTGCTCCTTTCTTAAGCTCGCCTTCCATTGAACTATGTACTAGGTGCATTGGTAGTGTAGTGGTTTTAGACGCGACTTACGATCCAAGGGTCGTGGGTTCGATTCCGGTCCCGTACCACTGAATTATTATTTGTAATTCATGTACGGTCTACATTGTAGACACCAATGTACTTAACGGAGAAGGAAAACTTCGTGAGGAAACCTGCATGCTTACATGGGTATGTGAAGTCTATCAACCCGCACTAGGCCAGCGCAGTAGACTACGGCCTAATCCCACTGCTGATCGGGGGAAGTCCGGGCCCCTGTAGTGGGGACGATATGCACTGGGGATGGGATGAATGTACTAGATGTAAGGTGGCCCTCTTGTATAATACGCCGCTCCTCCTCCCATCGGTTCCAGAAAACAAAATTTAGATTTTGGAATGATCGTAACTCATATGTTCTAATCTTTTCCCTTCCTGTTCCATAGATTTAAAAATAAAATTGACAGGTTACATTTTATGACAACGTCATTATTGTCACAATATTAATAATCTCCCACGTTCCAACACCAATCGTGCTCTTGTTCAAGTACTGGAGAATGTATATACAACCTATTCAAAACAGAAAGTAAACTTTCCGAAACTTCCCCGAGGACCTCGAGCTTGGCATCAACTCAGTTTCGTATCTTATCTTACTTAGTAAAGACAGATTCAAAGATTACAAAACTTCTGTTCTTCAGTTCAATCAATTGTAGCGAAGATGTCTCTACAAGCTGATTTTCAATTGTTTATTAATATATTTATATTTGATTTATTAATATATTTGAAGTGAGATAAAAGTCACACCTCATCGATGGATATAGACAGCTTACAGTTCGCTCGTTATACCAAACATTAGAGAGGCCTATGTCCAACAGTGAACGTGTCTTCGTTGATTGGTAATTATTATTAATTATTAAATTATCATATTACATGATAAGCTTTCTATGTAGATAACATGGTTATTAACCACTAGCTTTTCCTCGTAGCTCCACCCGCGTGAATGTCGATTTTCTGCCACATGGGAAATCTCGAAACATATATAAATTTATATAAAAAGCCAAAAAACCACTTTTACTTGAGCTAAGGTATTAACGGCGGCTACTAAAACAGGGATCAAGCTGTATCTTCAATTTTACTGGACTGATTTTGATGAAACATACCGCAGTATTTAAGTCGGAATAGTACCTTTAAGACTGTGATAATTTGACTAAAATCTACCAACTGGTTTTTGCGTGAGATTCGAACAAACAAACATCGACTGATTTGGTTTCAGAAGCCCTTAATTAGTCAATCTGAGCATTTTTTTTAATATCTTTGATTTACAAAATTTGACATTTAACAATTTTATAATAATATAAAAAATAAGTGTATTTTATAATAAAAAAAAACAATGACATAAACCAAGGCTGAAGGCAATTCGTTTTGTATTTGTGACAAGAACGATAACAATTGCCAGTCTTTATCATGTGAAGGAATAAAAATTAATCTGTCAATATATTTTAAGTTCTTCCAAGTAGCATTTCGCCTACTGCCTTCACTCTCTTTTTTCAATAGAAATGTTTAAGCTCAAATTTTTCTCTTTTCCATACGATTTTTTTTTTCATACAAACCTTGCCCTGATAATTACAAATAAAATAAAAAATAATTAGCTAAATAGGTGCAGCCGCTTTGACGTGTTGGCGCGTGGCCAAACATTTGTGACAATTGATTTTTATTTATATAGACTATTACCGATCTATCGCACAACTTTTACACAAGTCTCGCAAATAGTCCATTTTGCTGTTAATACTTCATGAACTTTTGTGATTGTTGTTTCCCTTAGTAAGTATTAAGGCACCGTCATATACGTCGATCTGTATGACTATTCAGACTGATGAACAAGTGTAAGCAGAGATGATTTACTTATAGATATTATTTCTCCTATATGACAGCGAGTGTTGGCGGACCTTAAGTAGACACATCCAAGAGCTCCAACCCATGGAGATGAAAATGTTGAGGTGGGTGAGTGACAGTCTGACCGCATACGTAACTCATACATACATTCAAGGTAGTCTCGTTGTCCGTGATGTGACTGATAAAGTCCAAAAAGTTCGATTAAGGTGGAATGGCCACGTGCACAGACCAAGAGAGTACGTCAATAAAGGGTGTCTTGATATGATTGCCTTGAAGACACAACCTCGTGACAGTCCTATAAAGTGCTGGTTGGATGTCATGAATCAAGATTTGGAGTCCAGTTGACTCGCCCCTGAGGATTCTGAAGACCGAGTAAAGTGAAGTAGATTGAGCAGGAAGGCGCACTCTAGCAGTAAGGCCGGTATACAAAGATATTCAGAATGTCTCATTTTTTTGTCAATTGTCCTGCATAAAATCGACAGTGCCTTGGGAAGGTCAGAGGGCTAGTATTAGTTTTGACGAAGCGCTAAAAGTTATGGCAACTTTCAGCGTAACTCCAAAAGCAATTTATATCCAACATGACGCACGACATGACAATATATGCCTTTGCCATATTTTTTGACACAAAATACCATTTTTTGGAATTTGTTATACGTCCGAGAATCACACGCGGGAATAAAAAGATCCGATAACATTTTTCCACCTTTTGTTCGGACGTCCGGGGACTGCCGTTATTGGCATACGACGCGTTTTAACCGCAATACTGTCTCTGTATTTACTATAGTATGGTTTATAAAACTAAGGTTTTATATTCTTTGGACATTATTTTCGAAAAAATAATTTAATCAGGTCTCCAAGAATATGAACTTTTGTGTAAAAATAAAATAATAGTTTAAAAAACAAAAAGAATATTTTTTTTTTGAAGTATGAGGTATGAAATAAAAGGTAAAAAATAATCTTTAAAATAAAGATTTGTTAACAACGATAGGGTGTTTTAACACGGAAAAAATACCATAGTTATGGATTTTTGCATCTACTGAAAACTGCACGCGTCTTTCCGTAGCCCGTGGGCCCAGACTCACTATATACTCGCATATTCGTCCCAGAGTTACTCGCATATTCATCCCGGGGTTATTCGCATATTTGTCCTCAATGTAGGCGACCTGGGGCCTGTGACCTCGTTTTGTGTCCAGGAAATCTAGATCACAAATTCTTTCTGTAAGATGCGTCGGACGAAGCTCAGTGTCTTTACGGACCTACTTCTGATGCTCGGGTGCCCTCACCGCCGCTCGCAAGCTATATCCTCGGGTGGTTGCAGGTCCACACAGACCCTGCATCTACACCCTAGACGTCTTATCCACGCTGAATTGGATACATTCTCCTCGCGCTCCCTTTCGGCTGATTCCTTTGCTGTCTAGTATGTATAATATTTATTTAGTTTATAGTAGCGGACGGTCAGGCAATATATGTTACGAAACCGATACTCCGTCTCTAGAGAGATATTTCGTGAACCCGTCAACGTGACCTCTCCGACAGAAAGTCATTCACGTAAAATTCTTTGAACATTATTTTATAGTGAATATATTTCAAAGTACCTAAAGTACCTGTAAAGTACCTGTTTCAAAGTGCCAAGTATTGACGCATTCATACTTATTCATATTTTTATTATTACTCATCCACACAATCATCTACATTTTCTCATCCATCCATACATTGTCTGTAATATGAACAAAACTATCATACATATTAAGATGAGCAACATAACATAAATGTACGTTAAACTTTTAACACATGAGCCCTTAAATATGCATTATGATTTTTATGATAATTTACTAATTTCAGATACAAAATATCACTCTGGCCTTATAATCAGCCTCTTGTTTCATATTAGTACTAACCCGACAGTTACCAGTATGTTACGACTAACTATTGTTTTACTATTTTACAGATACTTATAGGGCAACACTAGGTTTTATTCAAAAATATAATCAACCGTACCCTAGCAATCAGTATTTTGAGTTGGTAACGGAATGTATCCGACCACAAAAGAGAATTCATCAATTGTGATTTTCTAGACTAATAAACAAATAATCAATAGTTGTCTTCAAACTAAATAAGACATAATAACATCTTTTCAAATATAAGAATTAATTTAATATTTTCTAAAGCGTTTCTGCACAAAACAAAGTGAACGACGTTCGTCGTCTGACGTCACTCTCCCGGAGGTGTTTACACGACAGTCTTATCGACGTCAACAATGCCATTCGACGAAACTAGAAAAATGCAATTCTTTAATTTAGTTCTGTTTATCTCTGTATGTCTTAGGATGGAAGGTGTAATGCATCATTTATTCTTCTGTGCCATGTACTTCCCACTAGCAATAGTTAATTTCCTTTCTAATAGAAGTATACTTTCGATGTAATAAGAACTTTGATTATAAATTTGATTAAACTAAATTCCGATCCTCGAGTGTTTTTTTTTGCACATTGACAAGCTTCTAAACTATTCAGCTATGCCATAAGATAAGCCTAGTCCCTCAACACCAGAGGTCAGCTGCACGCACTTTAAATTAAAAAGTCACCCCGTTTGTACCCCATCACAACCACATTATTTCGTTGCCGCAAGTTTGACAACCGCCAGCAATGGCGCGTCGCCTACTACAGGCCAGTCATAATCTAACTGTGACCCATGACATTCCTGTAATAGAGTAACTAACACTCTGTAAGCTACAGTTGATTCCCGGACTATCTCTTAGTCTCGATCTAGACCTTTCTATTTCTTCCATGGAACAGGAATAGAAAAAAATCTTCTATATTAACTAACAGAAATAAAAATTCTATGCGGTTAATGATTTTTCTTTTCTGTGTGTAGGCCAAAAATGACAAATACTATCCGTGTAAACAGATTAATTCCCAGTTTTCGGACTTGTTGTTGTCTGGTTGAATTATATCTATTTTAAACAAAGTTGTTACTTGTAATGAGCTATGACTATGAAATAAACATATGTGATTTGATTCAAAGTATATTAAACGCTCGGCATACTGAAACCTCAGCGCAATGGAGAATCGAGTGCGTTACAAATAAAGGTTCGTTCAATACGTCCCCTCAGTACTCAGACTAGCACGAGTATTTACAGATGTTAAATGTAAAGAAAACAGTACAATTTATCTGAGAATGGGCCATATACTTATTATTTATAAATTTTTACGTAATCAGATGGTTTAGAAACTCTCATGCCAGTCTTAATTTATGTATATACTTTGACGTAAAAATAGTTTTTATTACATATATACAAACATACATATATACACTCACGCCTTTTTCCCTGACTCTCCGGCGAGGAATCGAACCCCGGTCTTCCGCCTGACAGGTGGGTATACTGACCACTATACTACCGAAGAATTGGGGTAGGCAGAGACTACTTCTTCCCTTGCTTGCTACGAGCAAGGTGGCTGTCCGTAGCCCACTTTTCGCTCTCGCGAGAAACGAGACGTGTCGGGTGGCGAACCATGAAGCCGCCATTTTTAAGGTTCAAAAGCGTTAAAGATTCTTATTGCATATATAAATATTATTATATTATATACATTACCTATCTACTTTACAAAAAGGAAATAATACTAATAGTCAGCGTTAATGGAAGACAATGTAAAGAGAATTCTGTAAAGAAGAACAAATCACACGGAAATATTATATTTCCTATTTCGTTTGGACAAAAGTAATTCAGACATGATTTGTGCATTATCTCATCTTTGTTATGGCATTCTTTACATACGCTTCGTAAACCCCTGGTTTCTTGAGAAAGCTGTTATAATTTCCGTTTTAATCATTTTTATGATAAATTGTATTTATTTAATCAATTCTTGTCCTTTTAATGTCATTTTTCAATGTCATCTATTGCCTTTACTGTACATATCTATTACTCGGAAATCGACGACCTATTTCAAAACTTGAACTCAAAAAAGCGTTTTACTTTCAAAGTTTACCTTACAAAAAACCAAACTGCTAAAAAGTCTGTTATCTAAACCTGCCTCATAGCTATCCTCCTCTAATAACAGTACTAAGATGAAGAAAATGACTCGCTTCATTAGCCTGTTTGAGGATCTGCGGTTATTTCAGGGGGTCGTCATAAAACTAACAATGAACCACGAAGTAATATGTTAATATTTTATTTAAATCTATGCACACAGTACATACAGCATAGTACCTGTGCGACCGAGCTTCACTCGGCGGCTTTTGTTTTTGCCTTGGGAATATTATAAGTTCCCGCGAGAAAAGATGTCATCTATTGTTGTATAGCTAATATGGTGTCCTTACCTATGAAACTGCTGATTTTTAATCATTGTTAGTGTGAAGATCAATATCTTACATTCTACTTGGAATTTTAAATTCAAATTAATGTTCTAATATGGACATGACATTTTTTTTACTAAATCAGAGATCCTTTTGTTATCCCGTCATTCAATTTTTCTTTTATACCGCTGTTTCTATGACCATGGAAAAATCGAAATTTTGCGTTATTTTCGAATAAGAGTTCAGTAATGGTACTAACAGAGTACAGACGGCACCAATATCAACGAAGTCTATGGAGCAGGTACTGCAAATGAACGCACGGTACGATTTGGGTTTGACCGCTTTCGTTTTGTAACTTTTTATCTCAAAATTTGTGATAAAATTCCATAACGATTGAAAGCCACAGTAGAAGCAAACGTATCTTATACTATTTTGAAACTAGTAGCAGCCTTTAACATAAATAATAAAATGATACTGTTTCATATACGTCAAATTGGAAAGATAAAAAGCTTGGATAGTGTGTACCTTACGAACTCACTGAACAGCAACAACAAAATCGCATCGAAGGTTAACTTGTTGAATAGGCACAAAAATGAGAGGATTATAATTGGATTATCTTGTGATGAAAATTGGATCCTGCATGACAATCTAAAGCATTTGTCGCATTGATCAGATACAGCAAATACAACCAAATAGTTTCCCAAACACAAATAAATTAAAAAGATCTACTTGTGAGTGAATGCTGGACCTGTATCAGAATTGTTCATTACAGCTTCTTTTGGCACAAAAATTACTGCGGAGGTATACAATGAAGAATTGCAAATAATAATGGATAAGCTTGCTGTCAAACAACTATGACTCGTCAATTGCTCTAGTTCATTGTTTCTTCACTAGAACCCATGTCCACACACTATACACCATACTTATCAGAACTTTGCTCCAACTGCTTTCTGTTTTGTTCGGAATTCGGACAACTTTTTACATGGGAAAAAATTCAAATCCGATAAGGTAGTGAAAAACAGCACCGCGGACGAACACGCGAGTGACCCCCGCGGCCGGGTACACAAGCTGCAGAAGACACACATACCCGTGGTGTCGTGTTCTTGACACAGCGATATGCGTCAAGTATTTTCTACACGGAAAAAGGTGGTAGAAACACCTTTAAAAAGTTTAATGATTCCTGTCTCTAGGATATTTATAACAGAAGCATCAATGAACTTCCATTGAAATTTCAAAATGAATCGACAATAATGGCCAATACTCGTAGTTCGCTTAATTAAATAAATGGTATACTTTTAAACGGCAATTTCAACGACCAGGATCTAATAATATTCGTATTAATATTAGGTATTCAATAACAGAAACCATTCAAAATCGACGATAGAAATTGAGTGATATTGAGTTCTAATCGGAATTTAATTATATATTCGGAATCCTTAAATGTTTACGTCGTCAAAGCTGAAGCCTATTTTTTCCGATGTAATTGGTTATCGATTAGATGTTTCAGAATTTGAATAGAAATAATATTTACAATCAAAGTAATGTCCACAATATTATATAATAATTTTATGTAAACATATACTAATATTTTTTCAGATTCTACCTCTGTTTTAACTCCAATTCAGCAGAATGCAAGTCTAGTTGACCTATTTTTTACTTTGATCACATAGCTTGTGTAATTTTCGCTGGATGTTGAGCCTTTTACCGAAACTAGACTTTGACCAGTCGTCCGAAACGTCTGCTCGTAACACATTCGGCTATCTTACCTCGGGCAACTTTCCACAATAGCAGCTCCAACACGTAAAGTCCAGTATCCTTGTACGTGATGCAGCACATACCCCTGAATATACCCCTACTATTGTCAGAAAAATAAATTGTTATTTTCAAACAAAAACATTAGATTTTTTCGTTTATATGTGATGTCCATTTGTTAATTTGTTGTTTGTTAATTTCTCTTTACAGCTAATATACTGTACTTATTTTATTGATATTTACTGGTGGAATTTAACCTTTTATAGCAAAAGAACATACAAACTGCCTGCTAGTAAGTGGCCACTGCCATACATACCTCTACAGTTGACTTAATACCGGCATATATTGTTCCGATACTAATGTAGATATGTTGAGATTCTATACTCGTATCTGCCTGTATCCATGATTGCGAACAACTACCTTACCAACTAACCGAAAGACATCAGCGCTCGAAGCATTTCCAATTAGCGATAAATAAATATTAAACATGATGTTGCTTACTTCTCCGAGGTGTTTCAAACTAGATCAAATATTTTTTAATTATTTTAACCTATCATATGTAATACTGATGATACTGATTAGTATTGCATAATATAAAACGATGAAATATGTATCTGTTGTCACCTTTGAAGGAAGAAGCAAAAAATTTCATAAAATTGCTTTCGATTAGAAATTAAAGTACACGTTTATGGGCGTTTTTCAAAAATTTACCCCGAACAGGGTGAATTAACTTAGTAATTTTAGCCCCAAAAGGGAACACCACACAAAGTTACTACGGTAATTAAAAATTAAAAATAAAAAAAACTGAACAGGCGAGCGAAGCTACGGGCAACAGCTAGTAATATATGATTTTATTATAATCTTTTATTGGTACGTATATCGATGTCAGGAATGCCAGTAATAAAAAGTGTCCATACTTCTTTCATGAAAAAAGTTTATTTCAATGTTCACATGTATACAGCACAATTTTCCGATACTTATGTACGTCCTGTGGCGCTACAGTAGTTACAGCGCCTGTGTTGCAGCAACGTGATAAGGTGGAGCTTTTTCGGACAGGCACGTAATAAGATAATAATGATGTTACAAACAACCCAAATACATTCTGTATATTTTTATTTTCTTCTTTTGCTAATGTGTTTTCTATTTCTTGTGCTTATCTAAATAAGTATGCATTCTTTCTTTCTCCTTCTTCCCTTTCTGGATCTTGGCCGTCACAATAATTTACCTTTTTCCTCCATTTAAATCAATACTTAATCTCACTTCTTAAAAACTTCATGTGTACAATCAATTTGTAGTTATTTTTGTTGTAGCATCTAAAAAATCACTTATATTACAATTTTGTAGTAAGTATCCTTAAATTCAATGTAACAACAACATCTAATACATAAAACATGAACAAAAGACCTATTAAGGGCCCACAATAATAAACATCAAGGTCCCCATAACGTTAACGACCGCAAAATGCACAGCGTCATCTTCCCAGTCGTGTACAGGAGCTACCGCTATTTCGCCTTCAAAAATCCATGCTATCTCAGTCGCCCTTACCTAAGAAAACGTGGCTTGAGCGGGATAACATACGCTTTCGATGGTATTATAAGATTTGTCGTGCTTGCTGTGATGTAGATCTAGTATGTTTATGTAAGTTACATTGCAAATATTTTAAGTGGGTCTATCATGGTGACCCGGAAGGATTCTCCTTACTCATGCTATGATATTAAAACACAAATAAACGGTAAATAAAATGCTAGTTAGATGGTACCTAGTAATTTCTTATATTATTAATATTTTGTACAAATACCACTTTCGGAATTAAACTGTGAAATACATATTTGTGTATAACTATATAAACGGAAACCAACGTTCACATTGGAATCCAAATTTTATTCGGGATAAAAAGCAGCCCTTACCGCCTTGATGTATCTATCTATATATGAACCAATTCTGATTTGGTTTACAAGTATATATTGATAGAAGCTTAGGCTGACATTCAGTATTGTTTTTATAATATTTAAATAGGTTGACAAATAAAATAGTTACGTATATATAAAAGATGCTATATTCTCCCACGACTTTTGGTAGTCCCGTGTAGGATTGGCTTTCTAACAAAAAATGTTTATGAATACAGTTTGAACTAAATTACATATGTATTACTCTAGCGGTAAAGAGCCTATAATCTTCAACTCTGGGTTACGCCAGACCTATAAGACCCATATTTCAGCAGTCCGTCCGGTCTTCCGTGCATGGCTGAGTCGGCAATTTGACGCTCTCACATACAGACTGACGCAGATGCATTCGAGGCATGACTGTTTCGGGAAGTACCTATGTCAGATTGGCCGTGAACTCAATGAGAGCCGCCACTATTGCGAAGGAGCTGTTAACACAGACGAGTATAGGCTGGAAATCTTTCTGGCGTGAAAGAACGAGCGGCAAGATATGGCATTAGAGTTACAGCAGATGTCATTCCCGCCCGTGATCCAGTGCATGGTCGGGAGTGAAGGCTCTTGGCAGGCAGTTGCTCCATATTATAAAGTTTCAATCTCTGCGAAAGAGGAGGCAGAGAGCTTGGGAAGCAGAGATCTTGCTGCTCACGTGATTACACGGCTTCGGCAAAATCGGCTAGAGAAGATTACTCGGAGAGTTTTAGTGGGCGCAAACCCCAGATAACCTTTCTAAGGTATGCGACAGGCATTTCCCTCCGACTAAAAAACAAGACCTATAAGACCCATTAATTTGTTAATTAAAATTATTAAAAGAAATTAAATTTAAATAAGTTATTAAATAGCCGTATCTAGGCTAGTAAAATAACAAATAAAAAAAGACCCATAAACCAGGTTATATTGTATAATAGTAAAATAATAAATTAAAAAATAAGACCCATTAACTTTCTGATCGTTATATCACAGCCCCACAACATACAGCTTGAATGAAATTATATTATATTAGACGGGCCTCGTGGCGTGTCGGTAGTGATGCCGACTGCCATTCACGAGGTCGCGGGTTCGATCCCC
>WUAW01005033.1:43125-54491 GCA_017165845.1 Thaumetopoea pityocampa | reverse complement strand
GTAGTATATGTAGTATATCCGTAATCTGGCACCCATAACACAAGCTTTAACCTTAGCTTGGGGCCAGAGGACGTTGTGTGAAATGTCCATGAATATTTATTTATTTATTTATTTTATTTATATATACAATATTACTCTAGCCGAAACGAGACTATAGTCTTTAGGCCTGAGTTACGCCAGACTTGTAAGACCCATTAGCTTTCTGAGCATTATATATTGTCTGTTAACTGACAATCGGTGCTATCATTTATCAAGCCTACAAGAGATGGAAAACTAATTAGTGATGTATGAAAAAACACCAATTAAATCGGGCTAATATTTGCGCTAGTAGGATAATATTTGAAATCAGGTGGCAGAAATTTGTTACGCAAATCGGTGACTTCTAAAAAAGGCCGATTTGGGACAAAACGTCTAAGGTAAAAAATCGAATAGGACTATTTGAACTCTCAGTGGTAATATGTCATGGTTATTAATTTTATGTCATAATCCTTAGATGTTTTGCTGCTAGGCAAGTTTTTATTATGAGCATACTTTTTCGTATCAAAATGACCAGTAACCGATAGAAAGCAATTATTGCCTATTACCGCAATTAATCCCGAGTAGTTTATAACAATCTGTCTTATGTTCGTCTTTGGCAATATTTAATGTAATTTAACTTAGTTGAATGTTACTTTTAGGTAATGACATGAAGACTACACATTTCCAGTTTCTAAAATTGGTACTATGTGTTAGGTGTTAAGGGTCAATGTTAACATTGACCCTTATCAAAAGTTTCTTTGATAATATACTCCCGTTGCTTGTAGATTGGAAAATTAATTTTCTGCTCTCTGCGCATGTAAATTATGAATGTTTATCTCGGCTCAACTGAAAGATTCATTTGTAAATCACACCTCGAAGGACCTGTGTTTTATTACTTGATTAAATTTCATGTCAGTAGGAATGTTAGTAGTAAGTGTCTATACTATAGTGGTTGTTTATAATAAAATACAAAACACAAAATACTAAAAAAAGACTAAAATAAAATTATACAAGATCCGAAACTTATTGCCGTACTACATGCTACAAACACAAACATTACCTGAATTTGGTCAGCCGGTTACTGTACGTTTCACATCCTATTTATCTTACCATTTACGGTGAAATTGGGGAATTAGATTACACCAACAATTTCCCCAAACGTACACTGGCAATCTTGGCAACCTTCAAGAAAATAATCTACATTGTACTACTAAAACCGACAACATTTTGTTAGCTTTGTAATCGCTCCTTCATTTACCCTATTTTAGATAAAAGTAAAACTTATGCATACTCTAGAATAGAGGTCCTCAAACTTTTTTTGTCTTATAGACCACTTGTAATGATTTTCACTTTTGTGTAGGCCCCCAAAGCGTACTTAATATGAGATTTTTTGTAAATTTATTAACTTCAAATGTTTTTTTGACAATGGGCGTGGACCACTTGCACGTTATTGTCAACCCCTGGGGGTCGATATAGACCACTTTGGGTATCAATTCTCGAGGATTCTTAAAAATTTAACTCTACGAAATTAGGTTTGCTGATAAGATTTCTGACACAGTGTTCGTTAAACCTACCATTATGATGAACACACTACGCAGACTTTATGGCCGACTGTTTAGCTTCGAGTGCTCATTCAGCGTCCACAGTAGCTGTATTTCACTGATCAGGAGGGAGGCTAGCCCGTAGTCTACTTAGTGCGGATTAGTAGACTTCACACACCCATTCGAGCATGGAGGTTTCCTCACGAAGTTTTCCTTCTCCGTTGAGTATATTAGTGTCTACAATGTAGACCGTAGATCAATTAGAAATTGCTCAGTGATACGGGACCGGAATCGAATCGGCGACCTTACGATTGTGAGTCATATCTATAACCACTACACCACCAATGCGTAGTGCATAATATAACAACGATACATTATGCAAATGAAAAAGGGATAGCAAAAGATGTCATACACTAGCAACTGCCAAATCTTAGTTACGAATGGCGGCGACTGAAATAATTAGCATCACCGCAAACTGTTTTGAAAAGTGCGTGTATCTGTTACTTCTCCATGGCCAAGTAACTTAATATTTTATTTAAGAAGTTGATAGAAAAGAAGAGCTTAGGATCATAACAATCCTCATAAGTTCGTTTGCAGCCACATTTTTTTATTTTCATCGAAAATCTAAACAGCGTATGATATAAAGACCATCGTATTATTAAGGTAGCGGTCCTCGGAAACCAATAGCAGCCATTTAACATGTCTCCTCGGCAGAAGCCGATAATTGGATTCATTGCTAGCCACGATAAAATATGGAGACCATTTGTCGCCCACGGACGCAGACGACGATACCGGATAATTTCTTATTATTAACGACGTAACAATATAACAATGTTCTGTTTTACTGAGAATCATTGGGAACGTTAGACATTAGATTAACGTGATTACGTTAAAATAATAAGAGTTCAGAAAATGTTACTGTAATATTAATAGGTTGTAAGAAATATATATAATTTGAATAAGGTATTGAATATGTATTAAGTTTGACCTGTTTCCCATTTACGACACAAGGTGCGCCGAGCTACATCTATCCTCGAATAGTAAGGATTACACCAGCGCACCATTTGGCAGACAAGTTACCTAGAGGGCAAAGATTCAGAATTAGGAAACTACTTCTATCATAGAAGTCGTTGTGGTTGGGTAACTACGCCCGTAATAATAAAATATATGCGTAATTAAAGCATGATTTCACAAGGCCAAATATTTTACAAGACGAATAACGAATACTTCATTAAACTTGCTTGCCGATTCTTGTCTTTAATTATATTTTGTGGAATTCATATGACTTTTTTTACTGAGTTATATGATAACTTAGTTAATTATATCTCGTACACTACATAAGTCTAGCATATACTCATTGTTTATAAAGTAATTCCTGTCTATAGTATCGTATTGTTTTTTTTCTCTGATTTCCTAACATTGTATTGAGGAGTTTATCCAGTACAAACCTAAGGGAAAATAGCTACTTTGCAGTTGAATAATTTATATCATCATCTTCATATCAACCCACAGATGCGCACTGCTAGACATAGGACTTTTCTAATGATCATCACATCAGGCAGCTATGAGCCGCCTAAATCCATCAATTGCCCACGACTTTCTCTAGGTCATCGGTCCACCTAATCGGGGATCGGTCCGTACTACGTTTTCCAATTCAGAATCACTTTAGGAGCACGCACTTTAGGACTCCAACATTCATCGGTTTAGGACCCCAACATTCATTGGTTTCATGGGCTATGTGCCCCGCACATTGCCACTTCAGCTTTGCAATCCTTCGAACAACATCGCCGACTCTTATTCTCCTACGGATTATTATATTACAGATAATGTCTTGCAGGAAAATTCCAAGTATACCTCTTTCCATTGCTAGCTAAATGATCTTGAGCTTTCTTATCTGGCCCATCGTCAGTGACCCTAACTCGGACCCGTAGATCATCACTACGCCCTTGCCTAATTATTGCCTAATTATTGCCCTGACCTTAAGGCGTTGCAAATTTTTGACCAGAAAATGTCACACAGTTTCCTAAACGTTACCCAGCCGAGATGAATTCAGCGACTGATCTCTTTCTCAATGTTGGATTTACCAAGCTGGACGACGTATCTCTGGTATACATATTTCATCATAACTCTGAGAATATAGGCTTCTTACATTATTGTGTAGAGCAAAACATGAGTATTAACCATAATTTTGGTTTAAATTTATAAACGGGGCATAATTTAAAAAAAAAACATGTTAAAATAATCTGAACAAGAATTAAAATCTCAAAATGTTTAAGATTCCCAATTTGACTACGGAATCCTAAATATGATCATTCATAATTCCAAAAAATTAAGGCGTAATCTTTACGGATTTTTATTTAGAAAACTTTTTTGTGAACAAATTGTATAATAAAATGAATGAATACTAATGGAATCTACAAAGTTCTCGTCTCGTTCCATAACTCGACCGACGAATTCGCAGATCTGGAAAGGTGTAAAAAGGAATATGGCAGGAAAATCTCGTTTCAATTTAGAAATATTCAAGTTTAACGTTAATTCTCTTTTGTTTACTTCGTCTGTTGAGCCTTTCAAAGTATTAACGATTATATTTTAATACAGAATGCTTAACGCTTATTATCGCACTGGTCATGTTTGTAAGTAATTATTGTTGTTATATATCTACTATATAAAAGTTAAGTTAGTATACAAGCCAATTGTTATAACTGAAATTTTGATTTTCATCCATAAATTTTAATTGTAACAAGTCCTTTCGCTTGATTATTATTCTGATTAATTTTTCAATCCACATACTACTAGTTGCTCCCTGCGGCTTCCCTCGCGTGTTTAGTTTTTAATTTTTATTTTTAATTGCCGTAGTATCTCTTTATAAACGACATTTGCGGTGTTCCATTTTGGAGCTAAAATTACTAAGCTAATAAAAAGTTAATAGGAGTAGCTAGTAGGCCTTAGGAGTGAAATTTTGAAAAACGCCGATATACGTGTACATTTATTTCTAACCAGAAGCAGGTATATGAAATTTCATGCTTCTACCTTCAAAAGTGATGAAATCCTCATATAAACTTACAACCCCTAACTCACTCTCCTAAGAGCGAAATTTTGAAAAATGCCTTTATACATGTGCATTTATTTCTAATCAAAAGCAAGTATATGAAATTTCGTGCTTCTATTTTCAAAAGTGACGAACTTCCCATATAAAGTTACAACCCCTAATTCACTCCCTTAGGAGCGAATTTTTGAAAAATGCCGTTATACGTGTACATTTATTTCTAATCAAAAGCAAGTATATGAAATTTCATGCTTCTGCCTTCAAAAGTGAAGAACTTTCAATAAAAAATTACAACTCCAAGTTCACCCCTTAGGGGTGAAATTTAAAGAACGCTGATATACGTGTACATTTATTTCTAACCAGAAGTAGGTATGTATAAATTTCGATCTTCCTACTTTGAAAATGACGAAATTCCATACATACGTTCAACCATTATTTTACCCCCTTAGGGGTGAAATTTCCAAATATTCTTTCTTAGGGGATGTACATAAAACATAAAAAGCATCAATTACCAAAATTTCAAGTTTGTAGTCCCAGCGATTTAGGCTCTGCGTTGATCAATCAGTCAGTCGGGACAAGCGATTATATATTATAGGTATAGATAAAATTCTTAAATGTCAAATTTTGTAAATCAAAGATATTTAAAAAAACTACTCAGATCGATTATTTAAGGGCTTCTAAAACCAAATCCATCGACGTTTTTTCGTTTGTTTGTTTCTTTGTTTGCCATAATATTCTCTGTCGATGGATATCTAATAACAGTTTTTATATCAGAATGGTTGGTTGTAAATTACTTTGCAGTGTTTTAATACGTGATTTGAAACACAATAACAAAGTTTCTCGCTGTTTTGATAATTATATTTTCATTATGTTTAACAACAACCCATATGTCACACGGGTCCGCTTTCAGAATGAGAGGGGTTGGGCTATTATCCACCACGTTGGCCTAATGCGGATTAGTAGAGTTCATACGCCGCCGTTGAAAGTTTTTTCAGCTTTCCTCATGATTTTTTTTTCAGTGTTTGAAGCGAGTGATAATGATTAATATGCACAAGATTTCAAAAAGTCAACGGTGCATACCTTGGATTCGAACTTGAAATTTAAGACTTACCTTTGTATGATCCGTCATCATCATTCCCAATCCGTATCAGTCTCCACTACAGGGGCATGCACCTTCCCTAATCAAAAGGGAATCTCCCTTTTGATTAGGGAAGGTTGTAGTCTACCGCGCTGACCTGATGCGGGTTGATAGATTTCTACACCCCCGTGCAGGTTTCCAGACGAAGTTTCCCCTTCTCCATTAATTACATTGATGCTTACAATGTGGACTTGGTCATACCACTAGATGATTCTCAACCATTGTGCCGCGGCACTTTTGAAAGCCGCCAAATTCTTAAAGTATGCCGTCAAATTTTAGAAACATATATAGTAAAAATTATACTAATAACAATTATAATAGTAGAAATTATAATAATATTATGCTTTAGTAGCATTGTCATTTTTACGACCAAATGTAAATGAAATTATCAAAAAACATCAAGCTCAAATTTCTCATTAAAAGTATTCTCATCATTAACTTGTAATTAATTCCTTTATAAACGCATTGTTGTTTTTGTAGTACATATTATTTTATTTTACATTCAACTTTTAAAAATATCTTTTTCTTTGTGTGCTGCAAAATTTTGAAATCGTTTAAAAGTGTGCCGCGACAAAAAAAAGGTTAAGTATCACTGTGACTAGTGACTAGGCTATTACTGCTTTAAGATTATAAATAATTAAGTAAATTATCTCAAAATTTTTAACTTGAATATAAAGGAATAGTGACAGTATTTGAAAATACAATAGAGTATTTGACGCAATTTTTTTATAATAGTTTTATCAATAACTAATGCTATATAGAATCTAAAATAGAAATTACCTTATATAAAAGTTTAGTAAAAAGTAAGTTAATAACCTTTCAAATTTGGTAGTGGTGGTAATCGTCAAGTTATAAAAAAGGATACGTGTACTGTTTTATAACGTCACCGTCATTATGGTGCGGGCATGCGAGAAAGATAGCGAGGTGTTCCCCTAAGTCGCCTTTTTTTTCTGCATGAGATCACTGTTAGCCTTAACGGCTTTACAGCTCCACCGGGCGAGATGGCAAGCGCGAAGAGCGCTCCAGCCGTTGCCCCTAAGTCGCCGTGCTTCCTTCTGCCCATTTTTAAAATATTAATTACTACCTCATTTTATCACTTATTCGGATACTGTTTTTACAGAAAGATTTCTTTTTAATGGTATTTGTTATCACGTATAAAATAATGTAATAAAAATCAAACATAGGAAACAACCCTATTATTGTAAATTTATGCTTAATTATATTAATTGTATGCTAATTAATAAATATTTTCGCCATCTACTAGGTTAAATTTGACATAACAGAATTAACTTTTTATCTTTATTGCACATTCTAAGATTATTCTATCTTATTTCATCTCATCTCATCTTATCTTATCTTATTATATCTTATTTTATCAACCTCACGCAAAAGCCTTCGAATTTTTTTGAATCTGTTTGCTCAGCATAATCCCAGAAGTTCTCAAACAATAACTAAAGGATAGTTAAAGGCCGAAAAATTCAAAACTTTTTACACAACAAGGTTTATTCGGGCTTTCATAAAAGAAATTGACTTAAAACATCGACCTACGGGACCTCAATCTCAACGGAGATGAGACTTCGAACCCTGAGAATAATCCTGTTTATTCGCTCCCAGTTTAATGAGATCGCTGCGCTCTAGTAGTCCCGACGTCACGACGTCAACCGAATATCACAAACTGTCTGAGACATTGAATATTCTTTATTTCTTTCTAAAGATTTGCGAATTTTCCTCCACCTTGAGTTTAAGAGAACGTTAAAGTAATAGTCAAAAACTTTCAAGAGTGTTTCGCTCGATCTGTTATGCAATGATAATCGAGGTGTGACTTTCGAATATTTCTAAAGGACTCTTATCTTTCGTATCAAATATTGGTTATATACATAATCATTATTTTTATTTATCAAACTTATACCGTAATATGCTATGTGCTCCATTTAATTAATGATATCTAAAAACAACAACTAGAAGTGAAAATTTATCAAACGTTATTATATGATATACATTATTACTAAGACAGAGGCTAAGATAAGGAGACGTCATTTCTCCTAAACTGTTTATGGCTGCGAGCAAAGATGTCTTCTGAATAATGGAAGCTTCCGAATTGGAATAAGGTTGGCATCAACACAAGAGACTCTTCTTTAATTTGCCCATCAATGATACGATGAGTACATGATTTTGTCCTACTATGTTTGATTAAGTAATATTTCCAACTACTATTTAGTTATCATCAATTTTAATCGAATATTAAATGTCGAAAAAGGCGACACAGAAATAAATGATTTTCTAAAAAAAAAAACATCTGATCTATGTTCTAACGAATGTCTATTATGGTATCTATGTAATATCTAGACTATCCATATCAATTTCTAGCGCGATAATTTTGTCCCACACAAAATTTACATGTCGAGTAACCACTGGAAATATTAACAGATTGCTGGCAATATATTCATATTGCAGGATACATTATCCAACATTTAACAACAAGCAAATAAAATATCCCGTATCATGATTGTCGTGAAAAATCACGAATTATGTCTCGCGAAATGTCCCAGTGGCTGGTCCTAATGAATACGCAGTTTATAAATTATTACATAATGGTGCTCATACATAAAAAGCTTGTTGTGTAATACGTAATAAATGGTATACACTTACAATCATATCAATATCCCCGTACAAATTTTGATAGTTTTCGTAAACTTACGGTCGCCCGCGCCCTAATGGTAACCTTCAAGAACTTAGTTGACAATTTCACAAAAAAATCGTGCGTTCTAGTTTTCGTAAACTGTCAAACTTATCCTAGATATAATGAATACGCCATAGAGGACTTGGTACCGGTAGAGTTTGTCAAGGGGTTGAAGTGATTTATGGAGTGTGTAAATCACCGGCCCTCAATATTGGAACAACCTAGCGACACGCAATTACATGTTCTGCAATGCGAAAACGGTTGAATGAATGAGAATATTAGTAATCTATTGTGAACAAAATTATTGAATCGTTGTTTGTTCATTTGAAAGTACTTGTGGTGGAATAAGGAAAATCTTCATCATGATCAGCCTGTGGAAGCCCACTGTTGGACATGGGTGTCTTCCTTAAAAAGGAGGGATTTGCCATAATTTCTACGCTTGGCAGTCGTCTTGAAGATTGCAATAGAATTTGACTGAATAACATGATAACGCTGGTGTCCATTATCTTGGTACATCACTTAGCTAGTTCTTACAGCAGTCACGGGAAGAAATGGAGTCACGGCATAATTATGCCGACGCCATAGGCAAGGTTTTTCTTGTTCGATTTTTTTTGTTAAAGACACCTCCCGTATTAGGATAAAATTCCTGTGTCGCGCGGACTTTACAAACATTCAAATAACGAAAACACAGAACACCCAGACTCAGAACAACAATTTGTGGTTCACACAAAGTTGTTGTCCCGTGTAGGGATCGAACCCACAACACTCGACAGTGCAGTGGAAAAGAAAGCACTGCGCTATCCGTGCAGTCAAAGATTGATTGATTAATGATAAGTAAGCTTGTGCTTACTTATCATCAATAATAACTTTACTCCTCTATAAATAAAATTGTAGAATATGTATGATATTTTCGAATTAGTAGCATTTGAATAGTTTTCCTGTATTTATATTCAATAAATAATATAAATCTAAGTAGAAAAAAAAAGATTATATCTGTCTAAATAATTTAACTTCAAAGTGTTAAATCTATTGAAATGAATACCTGGGCCATTGTACACAAAATTGAGGCCACTATCCCATATATTCATGGCTATGCACAAGGTGTAACACATAGACAAAGTTTATATGTGTTGCTCCCAGTTTCGGCATAGTTTTTACATCCATCTGATTTGTACTCAAACATATTCTCCTGAAAAATACTTTATTCACGCGTTCGCAGTCACTAGCAACACTAATAGTGTATAAATACGTGAGCAGTGAGGAATAACTTTATTGGAGCAATACATCACCGCGTCTGACAGGCGGCCGCAGTCTTCTTGTTCGTTGTTTCTGCTCAATATCTCACTCAGGGTAAATACTTCCATCGATGCTTTTAACATTTCATTAATAATGAGGTACATTATTGTACTAACCTTAAATTAAACAATGTATGACGACCGAGTAATATTAGAAAGAGAAAAATACGAAGACGAGCCGAATACTTCCGAAGTGATTTTAGGCTGAGGTCGTTATTCCAGCCATCGCTTAACACTTAACACTTATCGCTTTAACACTTTTCTGTAATTTACGAAAAACAAAACAACATTGAAATTAATTCAAGAGACATAAAAATTTAATTCACATTAAAGGTCACATTGTAGTTTGTACAGTTAGATAATAATAATTGAACACTTGAATGGTAAAATCTAATCTTCATTCAGATGAACTCATTTTTTTAAACAACTTTGAATTGTGATAAAGATATTCACCGAAAACATTCAAAAAATTGTACCTAATTTTCAATTGCGCCAATTCGAACGAGCCTTCGTTCTTTTTTTAAACTTTGGAAAGAAACGTGCATTCACCCTACACCTAAGTTATATTAGGTTATATATAATTTAAAAAATAAATTGAACTATCCATTTCTATTACTGTCGTGTTGAAAATTGCTAGCGGATTATTTTGTTGACAAATTCTTTTTTTTTTTTTTAATAATAAAGCAATCTTTGAGCAAATGAGAGAAAGATTGTATTAAAAAATTGTAATCTGCTTGTCATTTAAAAATATGTGGCAGGATAATTTATATACATATACTAAGTTGCTATGTACATAATAACATTAGTAGAGCCAGCTGCAGATTCTACTAGAAAGTAGAATCTGCTTGTACACTTATATTAGAAAATATAAGTGTACAAGCAGCCCTGTAGCTTAGATTAAGCAGTTTTCTTCTATGCTATAGGTGCATATGTATATCGCGCAAAAAACTATTCAAACTACTGAGTAGTCTTTTACAACAAGATTCGGTACTAATATCACATTAAAACTTGCATATAGTTTAATTCAAAGATTTTTCCTCATAAATTAAATCAAACATTAATTGTCAGAAATCCTTCGTAAACAGCAATACCTATAAAACACGGCAATTCAGAAAACTTTGTCAATTAAACAAACCAACCAATTCGACTTCAAATTTAATCATGTTTTTCGCGGATGCTTAACACAATCGCACTTGTTCGAGACGGGAAATATTTGCGGACAGATAATTTAAAATTTTAATTAATTATATAATTTATATATTAATATTAATGTAATACTGGTAAATAAGAAATAACGTACAGGCTAGCCAAACATTCAAGTTAGATAGATATATAATACATTATGGTTTCAACGTTTAGCAATACAAATTGTACCTTTGTCTATACTTTTCCTGTTGGCTTGCTTGCCATAAAACGCGAATAAAGATATATAACTCACGGCTCTATTACATTAAATAAAAAACTTATAGTTGGATTCACAACAAATGATCTAAAAATTAAAATATTCTTGGCAGTACACTGTTGTAATACCGTAGACAATATCATAAACAAGCAACAGTACGACGTTTATTCAATTTTTTTTTTCAATTTATTATTTATTACAATAACTCTTATTACAATAATTCTTATTATCTGTGATTCCCACACT
>WUAW01005033.1:27674-39174 GCA_017165845.1 Thaumetopoea pityocampa | reverse complement strand
TAGCGGTTAATAAATCATTAATGTATGTAATAAATAATATGGGACCAAGCACACTGCCTTGTGGTACTCCGTTTATTTATTTATTTATTTTATTTATTCATTCAACACTTTATTGCATAATTAGTTTTATTATTTACATCAGAGGTCCTCAAACTTTTTTGTCTTGTAGACAGCTTGTTTCATGTTTTTCACTTCTGGGTAGACCCCCAAAGCGTAGTTAATATTGTAAATTTATTAACTTAAAATGTGCTTTTGTCAGTTGGCGTGGACCCCTTGCAGGTCATCGTCGACCCCTGGGGGTCTATATAGACCATTTGGGTATCAATGATTTACATCATATCTCTTACATTAATTATGTTGTAATTATATTATATTCCAAGTTTATAAATTGTATGGTTTTGTCTATAATTATGAACAAAAATATTTACAAACTACCCCACTTTAAACGATACTCTTGTGTACACTGTTTCACACCGACCACTTTTCGTGTGCAGAGAGCCCAGTTACCTAACTCTTCACTGTGGGGTCGAACGGGACGCAGAACATCACCACCACGAGCCTTCTTCTTTTCGAGCGACGGAGTACCCTCCGCGCCACTCACAGGCTGAATCTCATGGCGGTTTCAGGCCCCCGTAGCCTCTGCGCCAACGCCCTGAACGTCTGCAGTGGTGGATTATGAGAGTTTTCCACCCGCTCCCGTTCGACCGTCTCGTTCGTCGTCATAACTGCGTCAAAAGTCCGCAACTGCCGCCCGGGCGCTCTCGCTCTTAACTATGGTCGATATCACCAGGAACGAAAGCGGCGGCTCTCGTAATACTATAAACGATACTCTACTATTAATTATAAACGAGGTCATTAAATATTTTAATGATTATATTAATTGCGTGAAATTTGTGAAAAGTAATTCGGTAATGATCTTTCATTCTGTTGAGTTATCCAATAACTATAACGGTAGTTGTCTCTAGCTTTTATGTAATGTAAACCTATAAAAACTTAATTAGGCATTTATCTGAGAACATTTCTAAGTAGGTATTATTTATATTTCTTCGAATGCATCAGACTTATGAATGTTTTTGACGACTGATTCGCTCAGAGGCAGTGACCCTGCTTTTGGGCTAATGGCTCCTGAGTTCAATTCCCGGTAGGGACAAGCTGTGGTTTAAGCACGAATTTTTGTACTCGAGTCATGGATGTTTATCTATATATGTATTAGCATTTGTTTACATATTATTTAAGTATACGAATACTATTCGACTGTGATACAGTATAAAACTAATGCGGCGGGTAAGATGTCAACCTTCGTTCGATATGTACAATTTTATTATTCTTAAATACAAACAACAAACAAAGCAAATACTCATATGTATTTGCTTTGTTTTGTTATTATATTAATAATAAGTTTATTTAATTAATTTGTTAAATTTTCACAACATTTAGGAATAAATAGCTTGTGTAAATTAATTACTTATGCGAACTTGTAACGATATTAATTTTCTATGCTATTATTAAATTGTTAAATGTCAAAATGTTTAAATCAAAGTTATTTAAAAAAACTACTCAGGTCGATTAATTAAGGGCTTCTAAAACCAAATCCGTCAATATTTGTTTGTTTGTTCGAACGTTACACAAAAACCATCGGGTATATTTTAGTCAAACTGTTACAGCTACTTTTCCGACTTAAGTACTGTGGCATTTTTCAACAAAATCGGTCCAGTAGAATTAAAGGTTGAGCTTGATATCTGTTTTAATAGCCGCCGTTAAGGAACGAGAACTCACGGAACAGATGAAAACCGAGAACTCAAATATAAGTGATATATTGCTTTTTATATAAATCTATTATTGTTTCGGGATTTCTCATGTAGTGGAAAACCGATATTCACGTGGGTGGAGCCGCGGGCAAAAGCTAGTGTTAAATAAATTATGTTCTATTCTATTCCATCCATCCATATTCCATCTTGTTCCATTCTATTCCATCCTATTCCACCCTATTTCATCCTATGCCATCCTATCCATCCTATCCCATTCTCTGCCATCCTATCCCATTCCATCCTATGCTGTATTATCCTATCCTATTCCATATCGTTATTTAGTAACTAAAGCACGAAGAATTATAGGTTACATAGCTTAATGTATGTGAAAAAGTGTCCATCATGTAGATACATTCAAAATCTTCTAAGTCTCAGTACTAAAATAAAATAAGTTAGCCTCACAAAGCTAAGTCAACGTGAGCGATTCATTACAGTAAGTACCCACGTCGTAATCCAACAGGTAAGAAGTAATATAAAACACTGCAAAGAAAAGTTTAGTGAGACATTCATAAGCTACAAAACTTATTTCAAATATGATGTTAGACATTTTACATATATTAGACATACGCAAAATAGTTCTTTAAAGTAATGTGATATGGAATTTTACTTCGTATCGAGTAATATTACATTACACTACCACTCCAAACATCACCTGAGATGACGCATCATGCGACGGCCTAATATCACTTGTGTGATAAGTACCTATTGTAATGGATACTCGGGTGCAATGTTGATAGATATTACATGAGATAGTAATGTATTTTAATGTAATAACTTAAAAGTTGTAATTAACATGAAGGTACGCTTGCTTTATTTATGTAACATATAGTACTTTAAGTTGATTTCCTTAAATAAACCTCTTTACTTAAACCTAACCAAGATTTACGGGTTAGACCAGGCTTGGAACTGGCAATATACATTGTTACAATTATTCAGGTTGCGCATGTCGAACTTAAGCAGTGGTAGAATAGGTAATGTACGCGGTACGGTAATAGAACAACAGAAAAATAATCTTTATTGCCCACCATTACCTATTACAAATTTTAAAACAAGGAAGAGAAAGTGTATATTCGGTGGACTTATCGCAATATACAATTTCTTCCGAACAATCTTTTAATTAGAGTATAATATTACACATACTGCACCAAGCACATTACTTACATAATCGCGAAATACTTCCGTGAAATATTCGAACGGTACTCCAAGCGGGCCCCTGAACATCCGAATCTGCTAGTGATGACCGCCACCAGTGTGATCCCGCGTCACCGCTGCCCCCGACACTTCTTCCACGACCCCCGATTATCCATTCTATTAATTATTATTATTTCCCGGTGATCCAATCACTCGACACTTCGACTCGTGCCGAGAAGCGCTACTTCTCGTACGGAACTCCATTTTTTGAGAAACATCTCAAGGCGTCCACGGGATGCATCAGGGTAATGGGAATTAGCGTTGCGTTATCCTGCGATATCTACATAACTGCGACGCAATACCTATGACGCCTGCCAAGTATAAAGGTTGTGGAAAACACATTCCTTTGATGGAACAGTGGAATTCCACACCCCAGTGATGATGATAATGAATAGGTCTAGCGAAGGTCATGGTGGTAGTGTAGTGTGTGCCTCAATTTTGGATCATAAAATCTTGGACTCCAACCCTGACCAAACATACTAATATTTCCATAACTTTTACATAACTTAAGAGTGTGGTCCCGGCTAGTGTCTCAATGATACGTGTCGTAGTAAGTATAATGGGTTCATAAAGGGATGACGTGAGACTATGGCTTGGTTTTAGGTAGATAAGGCTTACCTAACACGTCTCGGTTGAGTTAGCCTAATCCACGCGAGTATAGTCGATACGTACGGAGTTGAGCTAATCCTCACATGATGTTTTCTTTATCCATTTCGAACGCATGGATTAGATCTTTTTTTTTCTAGGAGTAAAATTTCATGGTGAACGGAAATCGAATTTACTGCATCTGGATCAGAAGAAAAGGCAAAATCCTCTAGGACACCACGGCATAATGAAAGACTATATTTAATTTATAGCAAAAATTAAATCAAAATAGAAGTTTCAATAGTATGACTATTAATTAATACTTACCATTTTTTTTTGTTCTAAACATCTTGCCTTCTTAATTCTAATCTTCTTAATTCTGATTTGAGGTTTTAGTAACCTAAAATCAAGATCTTTTAAAAAGCACCATGAAGGACAGAATATTTAAAAATGATATAATAAGCCGTAAACAAAACACAAATTGTCGAACAAAAATAAACTTTGGGTTCATAATTCTCTGTTATATCAACGATAACATCTAATTTTTTTTCTTGAGAATATACCAGTTATGAATTCATACTTAAGCTTGGGTGAGTCAATAATTGTATTTAACTTGTAAATTTTGAACAATCTAACGAAAAGAGAACCCGTAATATAAATCTCTGTGAAATTTTGAACAAACCGGACATAACGATTATAAAATTTTCGACCTTATTCGATAAGCTATAAGGTTACTCGTCTAGCGTTTAAATTGTGCTTACGCAGTCCTTTAATCCCAAATATTTTCCGAAAGATATTTAAGATTTCTTTATAATATTTTCCTAAGCTATAAGAAAAAGATAATTATGATAAAACAAACGTCATCATCATCATCATTTCAGTCCATAATTGTCCACTGCTGAACATAGGCCTCTCCAATCGAATTCCAGCACGACCGGTCCATAGCCACCTGCATCCAGCGAGACCCAGCGATCCTCAGCAGGTCGTCGGTCCATCTCGTAGGTGGCTATGGTAAAACAAACTTACTAGTAAATAAATAAAACTACATTGGTTTTGGTGATTTAGTGATGCCAAACACGGCTTGCAATCGAAAGGTCGCTGATGCGATCCCGGTCCCGGACCACTGAGTTATTTCTAATTCATGTGTGAATACATTGTAGACAACAATGTACTTAACAGAGAAGGAAACCTGCATGCCCGCATGGGTGTATGAAGTCTATCAACACGCACTAGGCTAGCGGGGTAGACCACGACCTAATCCCTCTCCAGATTAGGGAAGGTCCGTGGTCCCTGTAATGAGGTTGAATACGGACGGGGATAATAATGATGATGAAAAGTACTAGAGACTAGTGGTGGGATTCGACAATTAGTTTCGTTATCAAATATATTAGATTAAATATTGTTGATAGATCAGGTATCTTATGTTATTCTCATACATTTTCAACTGTAATTCAGTATTTCCTCATATTAATGAAGAATCCTAAGAAGGACGTCAAATTTAAAGGGATATTGATAATAAATATGCTGCCTATTGTAACAATCTCATAACTTTGTAACTACCTATAATTTGATAATTTTCATTCCATATAAAATGTTTTCAATAGACCCTGTCCTACAATTATTTGTGTTTAAATTGTAAAACGAAACTGTTTTCAAGATTTCCATTAAGCGGAACTTGAGTTTCATCGCGAGCTTCAAAGTGTCTAACCACCATTAAAAAATAATAGAATATAAAATAAACTTGTTTTGAGGACATTTTTCGTGAAGATTAAGTGTCTTTTCTTGTACGTTATTCTAATATTTATATACATATTGATAATGAAGTCTGGACATGTTTAGTTACCAACACCAAAATTAGGCACCTGCCTACCTAACATGTACTTAATTTATATTAAATTATTAAGTAACGGTATCTCCCTCAATAATAGTACTCATCATCATCATCAGCCGGTGGAAGTCCACTGCTGGACAATAAACCTCCTACTTAAAATCCCTCTTGGATTTGCCATAATAACGCCACTGCCCATTGTCCTAATACATTCCGTAACTGGTGAGTTGGCTTTTGAAAAATCATGGTTATAAATTTAGTTTTTTTAACATTTAAGGAGAGTAGATTACAAGAGAGCTACATATATTTCTAGTATTAAACCCTCTCTGTGCAGCATTATACGCCTCTTCCCATGTACCTATATCTCCACTAATGCGAGCTGTATCATCCGCGTCTGTAATAATTTTACCATTTCATAGTTTAAGTTCATATAAATCATTTATTAAAGTAAGAAAGAGAGTTGGGCCAAGAACACTGCCCATAGTTACTATTTGTCTAACATCTAATTACTATTATCAATGTGTTATTCTATGTATGGTAGTGGCATAAGACCCGTTTTATATTTATTACCCTAGTCGAAGAATTATCCGTCGAAATACTCCCCGTTATTCGACTAGCAAAATTCTTTATTTTCATTGCTAACTACACTTAACATTATAATGTGTATATATATTCATAACAAATTTTGGAAGGATTCCACCAGTTCGCTCAAACGCCACAAACTGAGAACGAAGACGAAGTACAGAAAATTTATATATCATATCTTAAAATGGCGATTTTCATTAAATAATTTAATTAAAAAACAACCCATTCACACTGAAATAAGAAATTCCGCCAAAAGTATCCTAAAAAATAAGAATGGTCAATAGTGAAATCACTTAGTTATACTTTAAAAAAGTGCCATTTCCATAACACCGATAAAAGTGCGCAATGATATTAAAAGCGCTCATTCGTAAAATCAAATTTCTGTGACAACAGGCTTTGCCTTATATATAAAAAAAAAGAAAACTTTTACGACAAACCTCTGAATACGGATCATAACAAATTAAACTGCCGAAAGTAACGACCGAATCGCTGCTTTGATGGTAAGCAGCCGCAGTTACGACAGGTCTTTGAACTAAGTTTTTAATGGGATGAAGAGACAATGAACTTCTCATGCGCAAAAATCACACCTTATTGCAAAGTCTTGTATTTATGTAACAATTAATTAAAAAAATAAACAGTCTATGTGCGCTACAGAGGTAAATCTCTAGCAGGTGAGCAGAGATACCCCCTTCATTATCCTGTGGTGGGCGCTAGGCCAGATAAGTCGACCTTGGAAAAACACAACTAACAACCTATTTGATTTGTACAAACATATTTGTATATTACCTTCGAATGGAAATGTTGTAAATGTATTTTACTTTATAAAACCGAATTATTTCTAACTTAGTATTTTATTTAACTGTTCAACTTTCTTTTTAATATTAAATGAATCAATCCTTATAGAGTTAAAAATACTTTTAACATTAAACTTTTTTTTATAGACGTGACTTTTCTACAATCTAGAGACGGAGAGTCCTCAAGTTCAGCTCAGGCGAGATCCAAACAGTACTCAACAATACGTTAGACAATTAATGCAAGAGGCAATAAGGGACCATCTTATCCAGAGCCCATACTAACAGTCCAAGACAGAATAACCTGAAGAGATGTTCCCTATAATAAATGACTATTATATAGAGCTATAGAGATATATAGCTGATATGAATCAGCTCACAAACGTCCACTGCTAGACATAGGCCTCCTCTAAATCACGTCTCTCAAACATGAACTCACGACAAAGAAGAAAAACTAAATTGTAATAATGTCTAACCTTCATATATCAATGAATCTATACTGTATCTATTTATTGGCATTAATTTTATAAATACATATGTATATGGTGTTTTTGGGTTAAAATGATAAAATAAATAAGTAGACGCCTTGTTATCCATTCACAAACATATCCATTGAACAATAGGTATTTAAATTTTATATGGCAATAAGCTAGCCCCTTGTTACACTTGTTTCCGGCCCGAAACACCTTATTGGATGAACTCATCCACATTTCGCCGAGATGTAACGACGCACACCTACGTCATAATATTATAGTAACTATTGTTATCAATGTTATAATGTGTTAATACGTAACATCTATTTCATCCTATTTATAAAATATTTATTTAAATAATAATGTTTTCTTTTAACATAAGTAACACTTAAAATGGTTTAAAAATAACTTAAAAACTTAAAATGGATTAAAAAGTATAAAATAATTTAGATTTAAAACGAAAAATGTAGAGTGCATATTAAGAAAGTAGAAAGTTAAAAAAAATCAAATTTTTTTTCTTATGTGTGTGAAATTTTAAGATTAAGTGAACCGGATTGGATTACTAATCCAGATTCATAATCCAGACATATAACATTGCATTTCCATATATTTTTGAACTAAATTTCACGTCGTTAAACAACATCGGGGGGGTCAGTTTAAAATTAAATTTAAAATTTGTAACAAGACAGCAATATAAACAAGAAAGTGAGTCAACAAAAACGTCGTAATACAGTGGTGATATAATACAGCGGATTCAAATAGGCGGATAATGATTATGATGAAGTTGTACAGTACCTACCTGCTAGTGCTATATCTAAGCATGCCTTACTTCGATAACAAGTACTGTAGGTCGTACTTACTACCATAAAGCAACTTTATGGTTATAACTGTATTTTGTTTTCTTATGTTGAGTTTAGATAAGAGGCTGGCAACTCAACTCACAACTGGCTACTTGTGGGAATCCGACAGGTAAAATGTGAGACGGGACTGGTAAGTGGTGCAGTTAAGAAACAATTGAAAGATGAAAATTTCTTGAAACCCTGATACACGGGGTCTCTTAAAATAGGACGCTATTTTAAGAGACACCTACAACGCTTTAAGAGACGCTAGTGCAAGTGGGACGCCACTTGCACTTTTCACGGAACGCCTCTTCGAAGGCCTTAGAAATGCAACGTTCCGGCCCTCGGGGAATTGTTGGTAACCTTAGCTACGACGTTCTGTAACAGGCTTCATTATTAATATAAATAGAACAATCTAATTTGATATGGGTGAGCAGCCACATGAAAAGTATTGCCCCATTTCTTTTGTGAATAAAATCGCAGTTAACTCACAAAGCATTCGCCAATTCCAATGTTAGTCGATACTGTCGCGAAAATATTTCATTTTGTTTCTACTGCAACATGTCGCATGAATTTTAACCGGAGCGTGGGATACGATACACATAAACAACTCGAGGACCATCGAACCAGCAATAGGAATTCTCGTTATTTTTTAAGTGACGCCGTTTTGTTAAAAATCCGCCAATAGTCAACATAACTATATGATTCTAAACTGAATTTGTTTTATTTTTATCTTTGTCTTGCTTACTGCATTCCTTTATCGAGATCTACACTACATTTCTGAAAACCTGCCAAATGCATGTAAAGCCACTAGCAATATAGGGTTCTATAGTCTAGGAGAAAACAATTTTAAAAAGGTGTACTGTGCGAATTGCGCTAAAAAGGAACTATCCGGAAATCTTATTAGCTTTTCTCTATCTACGCGCAACCTATATCGTATTTTGTATCGTAGATATAAAACAAAAAATATATTTGCACGGTTTTTATATTATTCGATAGCAATGTGATCGTTTCCATTATGTTTGTGTCGAACACGATATAACTTGAACACACTTGTGTTCAAGTTATATCGTGTTCGATGTTCGTGTTCATGTATATATTTTTTTTCTTAATTTGGACCAATTAAGAAAAAAAATATATACAATCTGACCAACTCATCCGAATTACCTTAAAAATAACACCACTACCCAATCATAGTTTACGAGACTCACTACCTACTCATATACCTACTGCGTCTAATCAATATTAGACGCAGTAGGTATATGAGTAGGTAGTGAGTCTCTGACTTAGCCGATCAATATCGGCTAAGTCAAATAACCGTGTATGTAGGTATCTAGTTGGGTCTGAAAAAAATTCTATAAGTTTACTTACTAGTTATGATAGTTTACTATCTATCATACATCAACTGCAAATAATAACTTTATAGCTGATGTTTGATGCAAATAATATAATAATAATATCACTCCATCTCTTTCTGTGAATGCTGCGAGAAATAGCTGAAAGATGCACCAGGATAAATTGACAACAGCGCTATCCTGCGATTTACCTAAAATCAGTGGACTTAAAGTCCAAAGTCGCTGACATAGCCTGTAGGATCAGCAGGCTGAAGTGGCAATGGGCAGGCCACATAGCGCGAAGTGCGGATGGCCGATGGGGCAAGAAGGTCCTTGAATGGAGACCACGTACTAGCAAGTTCAGTGTGGGACGGCCACCTACGAGATGGGCCGACGACCTGGTGAGGATCGCTGGGTCTCGCTGGATGCAGGTGGCTATGGACCGGTCGCGCTGGAATTCGATTGGAGAGGCCTATGTTCAGCAGTGGACGGCTATGGTCTGAAATGATGATGATGAGTGGACTTCTAAGGGCATCATTAATCCGTGATATATAATTGTACATTTCGGATATATTTTTTTACACACACATAGTTCTAGCCCCAAATTAGAATTCCCTGTCTTGGATACTAAACAACGATATACTTGTTTATATAGATGATGCTAATACATAAATAAATATCCATGACTCGGATATAATCATTCGTGTGCTCATTACACAATGTTGGTACTTACCAGAATCCGAACCTGGGAACAATTGGCACAACTGGCACACCAAGCAAGGTCACTGCCACTGAAACAATCAGTCGTCGTCGTACGTAATTCGTCATACTCAGTTCCTAGGGACTTTGGAATACATAAAAGAAATGTCATTTTAGTTATCTATATAACTACTTATAATTAGCTGACATTTTGTTTGGTTATAATCATTCATTATATTTAAATGTGTCTTACGTACCCTACCAATATAGCTTAATTTATTTCTTCGTACGGATTTTTTTGAAACTAATTTATAGTCTAATAATGGCAATCTTGTCTATTCTAATTTGTGAATTTATTAACTTAATTAATTTGATTATTTCAGAGTTTAATTAAAATTATAGAATTGTATTTTTACGAAACATCCAACTGCAGTGAAAAAATAATACTTTTGGAAAATTACCACTGTAATATAATAGTTCCTCGGCTTCGAGCTGTAATACCTACCCATTTCCAATTAAAAAATTGTTTTTCCATTTAGTAAAAAAGGGCAACCCCGATTGTTTACCTGAAAATATAATAGGTATTGAATTTATTCCACCAAACCATATTATAAAACATTTTTTATTCAAGAAAAATAACATATCTTTATATGATTATTACGTAACGTTATTTTAAAACCTTTATTTGAATAAAGGTACTAAAATAACATTACATAGTAGGTACCCTTATTTGAAATGTAAATAAAGTATATCGCTGCAGACTATTTATCGAATTCGGGTTGCTCCCAATCTAAGGCTCATTACCTACTTATTTATTTTTAATTATGGAAATATTTTCATCGTTCATTTCGTTTATCATAACCACAATGGCGGTTTTATGAACTGCCGATTCCTAAATCCTAACCCTACATCGCATACCTATATATACTGTATGGATCAACCAATATTAGGATGTTTTGTTATTGTGTTGCGGTGGATTTGCCAGTGTTTCTTTGGTAATAGATCTATTATCTTAATCTTAACCTTAAAAACTGATTGGTATAGTGACAGTGAGCCTTCTTTCTGTGCCAATGTGTCCTGAATTCATATCCCAGTAGGGACAAACTTTGTGTGATGTGCACAATTGTTTTTATCCGAGTCATATATACCTTTCCCACTTCATCCTCTTTCCTCTCCATTACGCCGTAGGAATGCAATGAGGAACTTTAATACTTTTGAACCTAAAATGGCGGCGTCGCGGTTCGCCACCCGACACTTATTGCCCGCGGAGGCGAAATGTGGGCTACGGATAGCCGCTGCTACATCAAACGATCGTAGCAGGTGGAAGGAAGTGGTCTCTGCCTATCCCAATGGGAAAGAGGCGTGAC
>WUAW01005033.1:15095-27303 GCA_017165845.1 Thaumetopoea pityocampa | reverse complement strand
TAACAAAAAAGCAGTGGGATGACCACTCTAAAAAAGCGATGGAGATAGCCACTTTACTCTTCTTTAATGATAAATAATTAATTCGTAGATAATACAACCGACGGTTATGATCTGTACGCGGGATCAGTAACTGCCATAATATAAATATACCTAGTCAGCTGTTCACTGTATTATATATTTGAACCATTAAATTCAGCTTTACAAAATCTGTATTCACTAAAATGTGTCAGCTAATTCAATTTAAAAGGGCAGAGGAAACATCCGCTCGAAAAAAAATCAATATACTCGTAAAGAACCATTAAAAATATGCTCGGCGGAGACAACTATAGTTCGAAGTGTGGCAGGAGTGGCAATATCGGAAAAGGGTATATCTTTGAATCAGACGGGTGTTATGTCTGACGGTGCTTGCCACCGCCCCAACGGTTGGGGTTGAGTCATTATATATACCCAAAATCGCTATCAAATTTTATCAGCGTGATTTAGACTTCTATGTCATTATTTTCACTCAAGAGCTGCGCCATCTGTTGAGGATGTATAGTACTATGTAGCGAAATGGATTGCCACACAACCACTCGGTAAAAAAACACAAACGATGACGCCTAATGCTATACGATTAGGTATTGGTGGAGACAACCACATAAAGAAATGAGGGCGTTTTTCTTCTCCTCTTTTTTGGACAAAGTGGAGTTCTAGTTTGGGCTGCAAGTACCGTTTAAACCATTGATACCAAAAGTGGTCTATATTGACCCCCAGGGATTGACGGAGACCTACAAGGGGTCAACGCCAACTGTCAAAACCACATATTTAAGGTTAATAAATCTACAAAAAATCCATAACTACGCTTTGGGGGTCCGCCCAAAAGTAAAAAACGTTACAAGTGGTCTACAAGATAAAAAAGTTTGAAGACCTCTGGTTTAATATTTAAACAATATTTAAACGATACTTATACTAGCCCTACTATAGTTACACCTCAAGCAAACGGACTACATTATATTTTTGGTGCTAGTGCAATCGGTCCAGAGCGCAGCTATCCCCAGCAAAAGCGTACACTAAATGTATTTATTCGCACTACGCAAGGACCATAATATGGAGAAAGGAATGCCCCGGATGTATGAGAGACCACCCTGAACTCGATTTCATTATTTTTCAGCAGTCTAGACCATAAGACAATCATTTATATTTTTTAGATAAAAATAAATAATGAATTGTAGGTCTGATAACATAATAATTATATAGTACTAACCTGCGCCATTAGACGGTAAAGTTCCGAAAAGACACTACTCGCTTTCCGCTCGTTTATATTTGTCGTCTATAACCATCTCTATGTCCTAAACCTTATTTTCATGAAAGTTTATTATCTCTGGATTTGAGTTTTTGGCGGCAACCATAGTGAAGCGTCACTTGAAGTTTTATTTTAACGTTTTATACTAGTTTATTGTGATGTTTAATATATAAATTTGGCGTTGTTTTGCGTATTAATCATCAATAATCGTGAACAATATTGAAACACTGCAATAAAACCGTGACTAACATAACAAAGTGACCGTATATTTTTAAGACAAAAGGTCTGCGGAAACTCATTCCTAGTCAATGCAGTATTCGTAGATTTGACGTCAAAACTCTCAAAAAGCGATACAATGAGATACACCAGCATTTTATTGACTTATGAAAATAATATAACTATGACAGACTTGATTGTATGGGTTTAGATACCTTTGCGTTCCCTTTAAAAGGGAACCCCGCCCAGACTGTACCAAGATTTGAAGTTATACGTAATTATTAACTACATTAAGATTTCCAACACAAACTGAATTTTAATGAATCCAAAACAGTTGAGTAAGAAATCTGTTTTCAGGCATATGATGAAAAGAAAATCATTTACCAATTGAAAAAACTATTTATTATTAAGACAAAATAGGCATTAAACTTTAATATGTAGCTTATTATTAATACTTTTATTTCAGACAAGTATACATATTTTAGGTCAGTAACGATTTAAAAAAACGAATGTGAATAACAAGCAAACTACAATATAAAAAAAATGAATAAGATTTATAATTTAAAATACATTACTTTGATGAAGACTCCACTCATTACAAAACAACAATAATTAACTTATAACAGTAGAAACTAATACACTGGAAACAGGAACAACAAATAAATAACGCGATATTAACAAAACAATCATTTAACTTACATAATTTAAATTACATACAACAAGTTTGAGAAAACAAACTACGCAATAACTTCCAAAGAGTCACAGACATAAACTACGTCACAGATTACGCATAAGTTATAGAATTTACACTTTTTGAAAGTTGACCAACCTATTAATGATATCAAAACAAAATGGCTGAAGTTGCTAAAATTTTGTTAATCCGAAAATCAATAGAGGTCGCTGTCGGTGAAGAAAAATGTCATTCATGCTGTAGGCAAGTGTGCCCCTCCTGCTATATATTAGTAATCTGTGATCTAGCATGGATCCCTGGCCATACAGGTATCCCTGGCAATGAATCTACTGATTCCTGTGCTAAATCTGCCACTCGAATCGGTACCCGAGAGCACTATAAATCCTATCCTAATGACCTATGTCTGCTTGCCAAAACGCAGCTTGAGAAATCATGGAAAGAGCAGTTGAATTCGTCTAAATCGGTAAAAGGAAGACACTATGCTGATATCCAACCCGACATTCCTTGCTCTCCATAGTTTTCCAAGTTCCGTAAGGCTAACAAGTTTACAACATCCACTATCTGCAGACTCAGACTAGGTCATTTCTGTACTCCAGTTTTCCTTGCCAAACTCAGGATCAGGAGTACTGCTTTGTGTGAATATGGACTAGACGAAGATGACGTGAACCACATCTTCTTTTGTTGCCCTAAACTACGCTATTCCCTCTATGACATCCTCACCCCCGAAATTCCTCGTCCTACCTCTTTTAAATGCCTTCTTTCCTACACCTTTTCCCCCTCCTTTATCCTTATTTTATGTAAGTTTGTAAATACGAACAACATCAAACTGTAAACAATTGCCTTCTTAACACACTAACCTGTAAATATCTGTCTTTCCTATTGTTTGTCTAACTAACCCTACTAACACCGGGTCTATGTATTGTTGCGTCCTTTGGGTGTTGGTTTTCAGATTTATTACCCTGGTCTGGACTTTCCATCGAAGGACCTTCTGTCTTTCCAAAACCAAAATTCTCTATCTTCACCGATCACTGACCCTCAAATTTATAATACTTATATAACTGAATACTGGCAGAATTGTACCAAATTGGTCAAACGCCATAAACCATAGACGACTATTGTATATTAGAGTTAGACTGGCAACTGGGATTCAGTTGAGGGCGCCATCTAAATAACAAGATATAAATTATTTGTATGTACAACTACATATATATAATACAGACACATTCATAAATATCGTGTTTATATACGTAAATATATATAAATAGTTAGTGATGATAACCAGCTATACCAAGTAGGTTAACGTGTTCAGTTCATATTCGTCTCCACTAGAAGTAACAATCTCTAACCAGGAGATTTAGGCTGTAGTCTACCACGCTGCCGATCACGCGGCAGGTCCGGCAGACATATTTTATTGGATGACGTCGACGTGTTATTGTCAGTGTTATGAATATAGATTCTACTATATAGATCAATTGTTTTTATGATTTTTATGTTATTCTTTCAAAATTCAAGAAGAAATATATATGATAAGAATAAGCAAAACATGATTATTTATTTCCTAATGTTAATAAATTTATAGAAATAGTTTAGAAATGTGTATATATGGAAATAATTAATAAATTTATTACCATCATCCTCTTAAGTTGTCGTATAGGTAACACCGTACAGAGAACAATTTTGTCTTGTTGCAGAGATGGCGTACACTACAGTTTTTTTTCAAATATATGGGAGTTGTACGGGCCTGCCATAAACCAAGAAGTGAAGTGAATCTGTGGTCAAAATAACTCCTGTATTTCGTAGTGAATAAAATTATACTTATTTGTTTTCAAAAATATAGTATTAAAAGTACAGAATCATGTTTTAATACAATTGCTACACTATCTCGTGGTATAATTAAATTGTGTTATTAAGTACAAATTTATCAACACGTTTTAAATTTATGCAACTCAAAAGTTTGAAAGAAGCCTGTAAATATACATAATCCACAACATGGAAGGGAAAAAAATATCATTTGGTTTTAAAAAAACTAAAAAAGCTGATATACCTAATAATGCTGATGAGGATGAAAAGAAAGAATTTATAGAATGTATGGAAGAGAAATCTATCAAAATAGTGGGGTGAGTTGATCATATTAGCCAAGACTCATCTACAGTCGAGCATAGGCCTCCTACAATGATTGCCACACCGAGCTACCATGTGTCTCTGCATGCAATAGTGACCGCCGGTCATCAGCCTAGATAGTTGGAATGACGACTCAAACGACACTCCGGTTCAGGGTCATCATTTCAATACTTAAAGGCCTCAATGCCTAGCATCAATGTTCTATGAGGTAAACCTCTATAATATTGACACTATCGTTTATTGACTTGAAATAAACTAATCCATAGAGCCGTCCTCTATGGATTAGTTTATTTCAAGTCAATATATATTAAATTTATATAGTCCCCTATAGTAAATTTTAATAGTCCCATTTGGGGCAATTCAATCACTTGAGAAAAAATATTTAAAATTCTTAAAAACATCAACATCGTATTGGAAGCCGCCATTAATTTAGGTATTTATGATTTTACTATAGTGGTGCTATAAAAGTCTTCATTAAGGACAAAATAACATAATACATGGCCAAAAATAGTTGTGACGATGAGCATGTTAGGTTGTTGTAGAAAATGCATGAGCCGTGAGTGTGCCGCAACAGCGACCAACAAGTGCCACTAAATAAATAGTAATAAATTACGATTTTTTAAGGTAACTGATATTTTTACACAAAATACTAATAGCTTTTATTACTATGATTTTAAGAATTTTAAATATTTTTTGGTAAATCTGCATTTTAGTTATGCAAAAGCTTATTGACTTGAAATAAATTTTAATGGATAGAGGACCCCTTACTATAGTAAATTTTAAAAATCCCATTTGGGGCAATCAACACTTATTAGTATTTATTTAGTGGCCTACAGCAACCTAATGTTCCACCTCGCTACAGTCATCGTCGCACCTATTTTTGGCCATTTATTGTGTTATTTTGTCTTTAACAAAGGTTAAAAAATAAAATTGTAAGTACCGAAATTAATATGGTGGCTTCCATTACATAATTTTAAGAATTTTAAATATTTTTTTCTCAAGAGTGTTTGAATTGCCCCAAATGGAACTTTTAAAATATACTATAATGGCAGTCCTCTGTTAATTAAAAATTATTTCAAGTCAATAAGCTTTTGCACAACTAATATACAGATTTACCTTTTTTTTTTCTCAAAGGTGGTTGAATTCCCCCAAATGCGACTTTTAAAATATACTATTGTGGTAGGTCCTAGATTGATTAAAATTTATTTTAAGTCAATAAGCAAAAATGTCACTATTATAGAGGTTTACCTTCTATGAATTATGTAGCCCCACCTACTGCTGCTCTAATTTTGTAATTAAGCAATGATGACTGGAGCTGCTCATTTCAGATTTTGTTTTGCAGAGAAACTCCAAGCCTAACTCTCTACATTTCTCTAAGAGAGGCCTTGTACTTTTTTATGTGGCTTATATTTAGTTGCCATGTCTCGGACCCTTTGGTCACCATGGTCAACATGAATTGATTGCATAACAGTGATGAATAGTGTTAGGTATAGAGTATTTTAATAAAAAGTAATTAATTTATTAAGTATATAATTATTTTAAGCATATAGTTTCTTTAACACTGTCCAGTTAAGTTGGATTTGATGACTTAATCTCTCAAAGTTGGACCTAATTAGTTGGATGCCTCCAATAAACAAATTCTCCTAGATAAAATTAAATGATTTTGAATATAACCTAAAATTACTATAGTGTTTGTTTTTACCTGTTAACTCTTCATAAATAATTAAATACCTTCAAATTTTTTTGGAAATTCAATGGCACAGTCTCAGACATTATAATGTTTCCACTGAAGATGTCACATAGTTTACAAAATGCTGTCCAGCTGAATTGAATTTGTAAATTTAATAAGTTAACATTTATCAATTTTTATATTAGAAATTTAGTGGTATAATATATACAGACATTCAAATTCAATGCGGTGACTTTTATTAGCAAAATTTTTGTTTTATGATTGTGTATAGATTTGGTTTGATTGGTCCTATCCTCATTAAAAAATACCCAAAAGATAACTTGGTCTGGATTAAATACCTTTTGCTAACTGCATACAATTGTTAAAGCTTTTAATATAAATATGATCAAAATTAATATTTCAGTGGTGAACCAATCAAAGAAAATCAACCTCTTGTTATACCAATGAAACCAAACACACTTATGACAGCAGAAAAATTAAAGGAAATCGCTGAAAAAGTAGAAAGTGCATTAATTGAACCAATAGTCAAGGAAGAACCCTCAAACAACGAAGAAATGGTTCCTGAAAATGAAACTCTTGATCAAAGGGTTGTAAGAGAACTTTTGCATGATGCAAAGAAAAAAGTGAAAGTAGAAGTACCTATATTATCTATACCGACACAGACTCTACCTGTTCTTGAAGGGGAAAAAGAGGTAATTATTTAATTTCTATTTATTTGTCAAAAAACAATCCATAGTTATATATCTATACATATAATAAAATCGTAAGGGAGCCGTGTCTGTACAATGAATATTTTTTCAAAAAATCCATCCATACAGATTGTAGTTATGTTACTGGAGCCAAAAATGTAGTTTTTAGAAATTTTGTCTGTTTGTCGGTTTGTCTGTGCCTTTGTGCAGGCTAATCTCAGAAACGGCTGAACCGATTTGAAAGCGGTTTTACTGTTGCATTGTAGCAAGCTTCCTGTAACATTTAGTGGTTGTTTCATTCCAATCAGTCCACAAACAATAAAGTTAATTAAAATAATATGCGATATTCTAGAAACGCACTTCAGTCGTTTTAGCTAAAATTTTGTTGACTGTTTTACTTAAAACGATGACCGCAAGTTCATATGAACACAAGGAACACATCTATATCTATACTTATATAATAAAATCGTAAACGAGCCGTGTCTGTACAATGAATATTATTTCAAAAAAAACCATACAGGTTGTACTTAGTTACCGGAGCCAAAAATATAGTTTTCAAAAATTTTGTCTTTTTGTCTGTTTTTCCGTTTGTTTGTTTGTCTGTGCGTTTGTGCGCGCTAATCTCAGAAACGGCTAAACCGATTTGAATGCTGTTTTTACTGTTGTATTATGGCAAGCTTCCTCTAACATTTGGTGTTTATTTCATTTATCTATCATTTATCATTCATTCTTATTAAGATCGGAAAAAATAATTTATGTATAATTTCGCTCTTATCGAATGCCCACGCGGACGGAGTCGCGGGCACAGCTAGTAATTAATAAAAATATGCAATTTACATGCTAACCTCAAACTTGCCTTTGAGGTTGATATATGTCATATTACTATGAAGTTGAACTAGGATATTTTACATTCAAATGATTGATTAAAAGATAACTCTTTACATTAGATAGTTCTGGGTTTATAGTCTTGAAATAAATTTTAATCGATATGGCACCTGCAGCTATAGTAAATTTTAAAAGTTCCATTTTGCTCAATTCAACCACTTTTGATTAATATTGAAAATTCTTAAAATCACATAATGGAAGCTGCTATTGGACTTTTTATTGTAGTACTTATGATTTTACTTCAGTGGTGGGTGTAAAAATTTTTGTTAAGGACAAAATTACAATAAATGGCCAAAAATAGGTGTGAAAACAAATGTAGCGAGGAGGAGCATGTTAGGTTGTTATTTAACACTAATTAAATAGTAATAAACAAATTTCGATCATTTTTGTAAGATACAATAATGTTTAAACTGCATTTGTATCTTTAAACTACATAAGTGCATAGTGAAATTTAGTGAAATTCGTTTATATATGTATTTTATGTTAATAAAGAAACTACAGTAAAACTGTAAGTATTTACAATAAACATAGTTGCAAGTGCAGTTTATATAACTGGGATTTGAAGAATTTTAAATAATATTTTTTCTCAAGAGGGGTTGAATTGAATCAAGTGAAATTTTTAAAATTTAGAATTGCCACAGGTCTTCTATCGATTAAAATTTATTTCTAGTCAATAAACCCAGGAGAACATAAAGTAAAGAATTACCAATTATAATTTTTGACTTGACTTGCCTTGACTAATATTAAAAAATGTATGATTGTAACCCATATAATATATTACACACATGAAATATACTATCTCAAGTATAGTAACTTTATGCAAGCAATTCTTGTTTATATAACAATTAATTGGTTTCTTGGATATACCTCTAATGATTTTGATGAAATTTTGTATTTAATTAATGTTTCATTTCCAAATTTATGTAAAAATGACACATTTTCATTGTGAAGAATTTCTTTCATTGTGAAGAAATTCAAATGCTGTCTCATAGATTTTTACATATCAATAGGCTGAAATATTGCAATCTGTTGTCTTAAAGTGCCATCTATGATCTATTATTAAAAATCTAATATATTTTGATATAGATGCTAATAAATGTTTTTCTGTGGAAAGTAACTGCTATGTTTAATAAAACATAAATTACGTAATTACATATAATGTGCTAAGTAGCAAAACAATAAGTGAGTGAGTGAGTAAGAACTACCTGTCTTAACTAACATTATTATAGCAATAATATTTAGCAAGTACCCACATAAGTAATTGTAATACATTTAGTAAACAGATAAACCTTTTCCCCAAGTATGTTTAGCATAAAATTTTACATTATAATATTAACTAAATAAGAACTGAAAAACTATAAATAACTGTTACAATAACATAAGTAAGTGCGTAAAATAACACTACATCTACAATCAATACAAAACACATAAAATATAAAATATCCATAATCATAATATCCATAAAAGTTATGCCATGATATTATTATCATTTGAGGGTCTATGAAAAATGAGGGTGTCTTAGAATGTACATTGAGTTTGTTCCAGAGTTTGCCTCCACTATGACTAAGTTCTAAATCCTTGGCAATATCCAGCATCTCAACGCATTTCTCTAGGTACTTCTATTACTTCTTCCCTATTACCCTTAATTGGGCTATCTTGAATATACTTCAACTACAATCAATATCAACTACAATGTTTTATTTTGATGTGGTCCAGCAAAATCCACATTTATATGAGACCATGGCTTAGTAGATGTGATCCACTGGCAGCTTGTTTTTGGGGGTATATGCCAATTCTGTAATCATTTGTTGCATCCGTTTACTAAAACCTCTATATCACTATTTAATTGTGGCCACCAAAGTAGTAAGCCTTCGTTTGCACTATACCACTGTGGGTCTTGTGTAAGGCTTTGTTTATAGGGTCACCCAATCATGGCGGCACTACTACGCGATAACAAATTAAAATATAGTTTGCATGCACAGAAAGTTTTGACTGATGAAGCTAATAAGGACACAATTCATTATCTGTAACTCTAGAGGGCCAGCCGCATAATACATAATGGCTTACCTTACAAAATCTTATCTCTTGTTCTTATTGCTATCAGATTATTCGAAAAATCAATCGGGGTCTCAGCCATGAACAACAGCGTTAATAACAAATCCTAAAAATTCTACACGTTCTTCAGCAATGTTGCATTTACCCTTATTGAGACGCAAACCTGCGTTTTTGATGCGTTCCATTACTAAATCCAGATATTGAGTCATCTCTATCATTGCGCGACCACTGACGGTGACGACATCGATTAGTACTGCGACTCCCGGCACGTCCGCCAGTAGAGCCGTCATCAATCGTTGGAAGATTCCTGGGCACGCCTTTACACCGAACGCTAATCTATGCACAGAGTAAAAACCTTTACATGTATTTAATATTAAAAGCCTAGCCGTGTCCTCTGCAACCGCGACCCGTGTATATGCACTGTCAAGATCAAGCGTACCATAAAATCAACCACTTGAAATCATTGCGAAAATTTCTTTGACTCTAGGCTTAGGATATGTAACCGACTCTATAGCCTGATCGGCCGTATTGCGATAATCTCCACACAAACGTACTTCTATCACCGTTTCATTTTACGATAGGAACTACTAGCGTCGCCCAATCCAAAAAAGATACAGGGCAAAGCACTCTGAACTCCTTCTTTAATCGAACGATTTATTTCTTCTAAGGCACAGGTCTAGATTTTAAAAATTTGGGCGACGCGTTCACTTTTAATGGTATGGTAACAGGATTCCGCCGGTAAGTATTGAGTCCGAGATGGACTCAACTACCTATGAAATGCCAATGAAATACCTCACTGTTTTTCTCCATTACCTTGTCAACCAACGTCATGTCTGTGTCAGTAACAAGTTAACAATTAAGGATATATTAAGTGCCTGAAACCAATTACGGCCCCGAAGCGACGTCTACGAGCTGGAGCTTACTACAACACTTAAATTATACTTAGTCTTTATACTGAACTTGCACCGTAGCCTGTCTTAATATCTGCACCGGCGAATTATTTCACGTACGTAGCCTATTGTGCAGCGCTCCCAGCGCTTGCGACCCCGCATTTGCTCCCAGGTGCTCTCGTTTACAAGGGAAAATGCGGCGCTAGATTCCACCTCTTTCATCACCGACATTTCGTTTAACATTAACTTAACTCTGTACGCTGGCACACGTACTGACGGATTTACCAGTTTATAAATAAAATTTACTCTTCGAATTTTTATTAGCGCGTATTTTTTTCGAGGTGTCACTTTTTCTTAAAAAAGCGACAATTGCGTTTTGAAACGACACTCACCTCCGTGACGATCACCATATCTATAGCACAGTCGAACGCTAGCTTTAATTTGCATGACGTAAGGATCATAGGTTCATGTGCGGGTAGTGTCAGCGTCAAACTAACGCCCTCCATCATCTGGGCATCCCTTTCTGTGTTTTCTGAAGACATAGAGTAGCATAATGTCTACAACGTCCTCACACCGTAACTTGTCTCCCTTAAATAGTTCGTATTGTAATTTATGATCGATCATGCCGCATATGGCTCGATCACGGAGCATTCGCTTTAAGTCCGAAAAGTTACAACCAGCATTTATTTTTCGGAGCTCCGCGATGTATTCAGATGCTGTTTCACCATCTTATTGATTACGTTTATAGAATTTAAATAACATAGGAATTTCGTTCGGTTTATGACTGTAACTGTTTGGTTATAATTATCATAATTTCGCTTTCGCAAATCACATCTTTCAGTGTGATCTTTCGTTCACATCACTGGGTCGTTTAGGTGTAATTAACGCCAACAACGTTCAAGCACTTGCGCACAACAAATTATATAGAAATTAGCCCTTTGAGCGACATCTGTGATGATACCATTCGCCTAGAAACAATATCTTAATCGGTCTACGTAATTGCCCTGTCACTTTTTGATTAAATTCACAAAATTTTACTGATTTTCTTTCCATTGTCCATAAATTATACCCAGTCGCCACTGTTACGTTTAATAAAACACCAAATACGTAATTACGTGTAATGTGCTAAGTAGCTGAACAACAAGTGAATGGGTAAGAACTACCCGTCTTAACATTATTATAGCAATAATATTACAAGTACCTACATAAATAATTATAATACATTTAGTAAACAGATACATAACATTATCATATTCTTAAACAAACTGGAGACTTACACAACATACGATGACCACATATCGATCGCCCTACTACTGTACTATTTGCGTATTACGATAAATTCACCATCAATATTTGCTTGATTTTCAGTCAACTCTAGATGACTATGAAGCCGTACCAGTACAGCAGTTTGGAATGGCAATGTTACGTGGAATGGGATGGACACCCAACAATGATGGGTAAGCACATCTATACTATTATAAAATTGTTAAATGTCAAATTTTGTAAATGAAACATATTTAAAAAAAGCTACTTAGATCGATTAATTAAGGGGTTCTGAAACCAAATCCGTCGACGTTTCTTTGTTGGTTTATTCGAGCTTCAGCGTAAATCAGTGGGTACATGTTTCATCAAAATCGGTCCAGTAGAATTGAAGATACAGCTTGATCCCTGTTTTAGTAGCCGCCGTTA
>WUAW01005024.1:72177-83951 GCA_017165845.1 Thaumetopoea pityocampa | reverse complement strand
ATCCTCTGTATAACGCAAGGCAAGTAAAGCGTTAGGTACTAGTTCGTGTCTCAACAACACTGATCATTAGCGGTAAATATGGGGGCTGACGAGGATGATGTCAGATCACAATCGGTCATCTTAACCCGCCCTAAAGTCGCATATCCTGCAAACAACAACGGACTTTGATACAATAGTTGCGATAATGTTAGGTCTAGAAAGACTTGATCGTCATGTAAAACTTACGTCTCGGCTCAATTCGTCAATTCTTCGAGAGAAACTTAGTCAACTCGAGTAAAGTGAACTTCCTTGAAACGGTGTTTCTGTGCAAGAACGACGTGAGACTTACCCAATTTTCTATTATCAGTATTGTTCTAGCACATCCAATCTTACACGTACTACAAGAGTCTCGCAAGCCTCGCGATCGACCTAATCACTGCCTGTCCAACTAGGTTTTCAAGTGACAAAATAGGGCTGTTCAGTGTTTATATAGAACTAGCTGAAACCTGCAGCTTTGTCTGGCGGAGATTATAATCATCATCTATCTCCATTCGCAGTATCGTATTTATCTTTCTACCAGTATTGCAAGCATAACCAAGGCTGTTTTTAAGCAACACTAGATTTAATTTTCTACACCACTTTGAGTACTTGAAAATATAAAGTATTGTTTTAAAGTAAAACAATCATTGATGATTTGCAAAGTTAAATCTATAACTGACGTAGTAGAAAGACAAACCAATTATCCACCACAATATATTCGTATCCCTTTCTGCATCCCCGTAGCCCAATATTCACCCTTAAATAATAAAAGGCACAACTCAACTTATTTTCGTCATTTCTCGGAGTCAACACGCCAATATACTTGTTTCCGAAGTTTCCGCAAGATTCTCGTTCGAGTCACTCCCCCTCATTGTAATATGCGATGTGTAGAATATTGTACGTCAGTTTATTCTTCACGCCTCGCGATGAAAGCTTCGGTAGTTGCCAATAAACGCCTCCCCAGTGGCAAAGATTAAAATTATACGGACAGAACGAACAAGTCATTGATCAGAGTAATATTTTTACATATGAATTACTTATAAGCAAAGGTTATGCAATATTACTTATTATTTATTTCTTTATACATTTAAAAAATATAGTATTCCCTGTAGCTTAAGTACTAAACAACGATATAATTATTTATTTAAATAAATATATATAAAACTTCATAAATTTAATGTGCTCGTATTGGCGGACTAAGATATTCACAACCGATCAACTTTTGAGTGATATAATATAGTTTTTAGTATTACTATATTCACAATTTTTTTAATAGATGTTAAAATCTAAATGACACTTTAATTTTATAATACTTCTATACATCTCTTCCATATTATCTTATCCTAATATTCAAATATATTATAGAGACTTGATTACCGTAAGGTGAGGTTTGAGGGCGATGAGAGGGGCAACTGATCGTCCGGCTAGCCGCAGGCCCAAGAATTAATAGTTATCCTAGGAGAAGAGGACCGGTCCAAAGCCCACCGAAGCCTGGCAGAATGCTCAAGTAACCACACGATTTCGGCAAAATAGGCTAGAGAAGAGCACCTGGGGGTTTTAGTAGGTGCGAGTCACAACCTCTTTGAGGTCAACAAAAAAATACCGAAATACATAGATACATTTTTTTTTTAATTTTTGAGGTCAATTAAACTGTTGTTTCTTACAAATATTAAATATGAACCCAAAATAATTGAGCTACAATAATAAAAGTTTTTAGACAGTACGCTCTCACCAACTGATAATACAATCATTATCAGACTTCTGGTTTCCGTTAGAATTATTATAATACCTTCAAACTGTGCTTTAAATATTTATTACTGTTTAGTCACTTTCTGTACAACTGAAAAATCTTCAAAAGTGATAAAGACGTGCATGTCTGTATACAGTTTTAAAAACTTCATGAATTTAATTATAACGTAAATAATGAAATATATNGTTAGAATTATTATAATACCTTCAAACTGTGCTTTAAATATTTATTACTGTTTAGTCACTTTCTGTACAACAGAAAAATCTTCAAAAGTGATAAAGACGTGCATGTCTGTATACAGTTTTAAAAACTTCATGAATTTAATTATAACGTAAATAATGAAATATACTATCATAAATAATCAGAGCACATATTAAATACAAGAATATTTGGTATGCTCGATGTCTGAGCGACGCGATCAGGGATCAGCAGAATATCAGCGTCGGATTTACTGCCTGGCATCATGCTGAGCTGGGTCCCCATTTGGTACAGTTATATTTTTTTTCTATTTTTCTGCATCTTTATTTTAGCTGTATCAAATAAACGTTTTCTTTCTTTCTTTCTTTATCATAATTTTATTCCATTCATCTTTTTCCACGAATGCTTCACGAACCAGCTAACGGATTTAAGGATTTAATAGAATAATGGGTTGCAGCGCTATTTTGTGATTTAACTAACACCTGCTATTTACAAGACGCCCCACACCGTGGAGATGACAGCATATCCATCATGATGCTATCGGCAGGGAGTTCATCTTCACACATTAGAACCTCAACGGTCGCGTATAGTGTGGATACAGAGGAATTTCCTCCCGCGAATGTTCCGATTGTGGAATGAGCTCCCTCTTGTGGGTTCTTCAAGATGTGTGATATTCCTGATGTTACAGGCGTCCATGGGCTGCGTTTACCATTAGACGGACCGTAAGCCAGTTTACCACCATGGTGGTATAAAAAAATCCCTCCTTTTTATCGGGGCGTCCCATGTTCAGCATTGGATTCCTATAGGCTCTGAAAATGATGACACTTTATTCAAAATTCTTTCAAAAATTTTCTAAATATAGGCAAATAATCTATTATTACGGAATGTCGCGTCTCATATTTTAGTGCGTGGTAGCACTTTAAACTGAACCCTGCCTCATCGTGAACATATTCGAAGATAAAAGCCTAGCTAATAACGCGCCAATAAAGGCTTTATTGAGCCGTGCGGAATTAAGAGGCGACGGAAATTACCGATGTACACCGAACGCTAGATTTAATATTGCACCTTCAGTTTTTAATGTACTTTCAGGGAGGGAACATGTATGGGGTGTAATTAATTGGAACATTGCATTAGACGCGATATAATGTATCAATTTATTGTATGTAAGAAGTTTGTTTTGTTGATTAAGAACAAGCGTATTATCGTCCCTTAATTTTTCATTCATCACTGGAATTGGATATGTATAATTTGAAAATCTGAACTAATGATGGGTTTATTATACTTATAATGTTATTGTATAAAATAAATTTAATCTACGGTTTCATTATTTTTTTTATAAGACGACGCGTTGGAAAATGATTACATAGAAAAAGTTTTAGTAATATGGAACAATAAATCGATTACAAGTCATTGAGAAAACACACATGACTACTACTATTAGTAGTCATACTCGGTTGACCGTTAGTAACAGAAGTTTTCTTGCATTTAAACAAGCTTTTTTTATAACTGTTGAAATAAATACCTATCCTTTACATATAATTATCACGTATTATTCCTGAAAATTTCAACACCTACATAACTTCACTGCAGTATCTTCTTATTTCTATCACTTACTATTTCTCATTTCTCTTTTTCGTTTATTTCTTCTTTTGCAGACCCACATCTGTCTAGTTATTTGACGACTGATTGGTTGAATGACAGTGACTTTGCCTTCTGTGCCAATTGGTGCCCGGTTCGAATACTGGTAGGGTCAATCTTTGTATGATAACGTTGTTGCACGAATGTTTGCACCTAAGTCATGGGATATTTATCTATATATATTAGATATTATTTACTCATATAAGTAAGTATATCACTGTCTAATACCCAAGATATAGGGAATCCAAATTTGAGGCTAGATAAATGAAATGGCTATTGATAGCATGGCATGATAGCATGGGGCTAGAGCATTGGAAAGAAGTGTGATTGGAATTTCCCTGAGAGATAAAATCTGCAATGAGATAATTCGCAGGAGAATTCGAATCGCCGACGTGGCTCAAATGATTGCAAAACTGAACTGGCAGTGGGCGGGGCACATAGCTCGCGGAACCGATGGATGCTGGGGTCTTAAAGTGCTGGAGTGGCGACCCCGAACCGGAAAACTTAATGCGGGTAGACCCCCGACTAGGTGGACCGATGATCTGGTGAAGGTCGGGGCCAATCGGTGGATTTAGGCGGCTCATAGTCGCTCAGTGTGGCGATTATTCGAGGAGGCCTATGTCCAGCGGTGGACGTCTGTGGGCTGATATGATGATGATAATGAAATGTGTGAAAAAGAAATGTGTCCACTAATATATCATTTATTTTTTGTTTGAATCCTCCATCAACAAACTTGTCTATAACTAATCACCGAGGACACGAGAACACCTCCAACTAAGCGAAGCACACCACAATTACCGTTCCCACTTGACCGCTTAACCGCCCAATAACAAGACAATGTAAATCATTGGCGGACTAATCCGCGCGATCTTCCGCGGTAACTGTTCCAAACAATGCATGCGAACCGATTAACATCTAAATGAGACNCAAACTTGTCTATAACTAATCACCGAGGACACGAGAACACCTCCAACTAAGCGAAGCACACCACAATTACCATTCCCACTTGACCGCTTAACCGCCCAATAACAAGACAATGTAAATCATTGGCGGACTAATCCGCGCGATCTTCCGCGGTAACTGTTCCAAACAATGCATGCGAACCGATTAACATCTAAATGAGATGCGTTAAATATTGTTTAAATGTGGCCTTTTGGTTTAATCATAGGCTCGGCTGGTCTCGGTGAGATCGCTCGATGAATGTACCGATAACTACGAACGTTGACTTAAAGGAAGCCCGATTAGATCGTCTGGTGCGTTGATGTGTTGTTTTCGCTTGCTTCGTGCGACGAAGCAAGCAAAAGAGGGTAAAGAAATGAATCATTGCTTATAGTTAATATTGGATGTTCAGAAACTAAGTGGACCTAAAATTGGAGTACCGCAAGGATGCATCATGACTGACATTTATAAAAGTTATTTCAATAATTGTTTAATATATGCTATAACTATAACTAGTATTTAGCTACTTTGTAATTACTATACTTGCGGTAAATCCTTAGAAGTCGGTAAATATGAGTATTATATTAATATTATGTTATATAACTACACATATATTGCTGACGACAAAATTAACGTTATCAAAACAAAATTTGCATACAATGTTTAACAACTCAAATCAGAATTCTAAAACAGTAATATACTTACAAATAGTCGTTAAAGTAAACAATACAGGGATCGGTACATCGGGAGAGTTCGCGAACAAGCGGGACAAATGCTCCGCAACGTGGAAACTTCGCCGCCGATCGGAACAACACCATAGTTGATTTGTGNATATATGCTATAACTATAACTAGTATTTAGCTACTTTGTAATTACTATACTTGCGGTAAATCCTTAGAAGTAAAGTCGGTAAATATGAGTATTATATTAATATTATGTTATATAACTACACATATATTGCTGACGACAAAATTAACGTTATCAAAACAAAATTTGCATACAATGTTTAACAACTCAAATCAGAATTCTAAAACAGTAATATACTTACAAATAGTCGTTAAAGTAAACAATACAGGGATCGGTACATCGGGAGAGTTCGCGAACAAGCGGGACAAATGCTCCGCAACGTGGAAACTTCGCCGCCGATCGGAACAACACCATAGTTGATTTGTAAACTTGGGCTACGTACGGCAAAGATTATTAGCGCAGTGGGGTCATCATTTTTACCTATTATTAGGAAAATTCATGTATAAAGAATAAATTGACATTTTTAATTATTAATTTATTGATTGAAATTACAAATTTGACTGCACGGTGCAGTGGTTTAAGTGGTCGCTTCTCCACTGCGCTGCTGAGTGTTGTGGGTTCGATCCCCACACGGGACAACAACTTTGTGTGAACCACAAATTGTTGCTCCGAGTCTGGGTGTTCTGTGTTCTCGTTATTTGAATGTTTGTAAAGTCCCCGCGACACAGAAATTAATCCAAATGCGGGAGTTGTCTTTAAAAAAAACATTAGAATATCTGTGTTTACACATACTATTTATGATACAATAATTTATTTCCTGTTTAATATTAGACTACATAAGTACAATATATAAATAGAGTATATAATACTTATTATAAATATGAAAATGTTAAATTATTATAAATATGATATTATGGCAATAAAGTCCTTGAATGGATATCACGTACTAGCAAGCGCAGTGTGGGACGGCCACCTACGAGATGGACCGACGACCTAGTGAGGATCACTGGGTCTCGCTGGATGCAGGTGGCTATGGACCGGTCGCGCTGGAATTCGATTGGAGAGGCCTATGTTCGGCAGTGGACATCTATGGGCTGAAATGATGATGATGATGATGATATTTTATCATTATATATATATTAAAATATTTATAGATATTAATATATTTATATGAAACTTGGCACTTTAAATTATCACGCGGACGAAACCGCGCGTAGAGGCCATTAAAATACAAAGAAGGTATTTGCCATGATCTTCACGTTTAACACAGGTTTTGACGTTTTGTTGATCACAATAGGTGTCCATTAATAACAGGTTAGTGATGTTACCCATTACCGTAGCGTATAACGTAAAGTACAAACAACACCGGTCTACGCTTCTTTATATGATTATCACCTGCTTTTGGTGCAGGAAAATACAGTAAAAAAAATTATACGCGAAGATTGTCTCTCACACCTACTACGTACATATATGCATATTTCTGCGTTAGTGTTTTCGTTTTAAAGATAGCAATATATTATAATAAAACTGTAACTGAGCTAAATCTGTACATTTAATATTTTTTGAAAATTTTAATTGGTATATATAAAATCTACAACCAAGGTGTGTGAAGTTTACCAACACGCACTAGGCCAGCGCAGTAGACTACAGCCTAAACACCCTCCTGACTAGAGGAGGTCCATGCCCCTGCAGTGGGGACGAATCCATAGTGATCGATTTTTTTTTCATTTTTGTGTGTCTATCTGCCTCTTTGAAATAATATCACGCAGAAACTACTGTATGTATTTTGACGGAGCCTCATTTATTTCTTATAGTCTGTAATAGAATTTAGAGTGTTTTATTCCAGTCAGTTAAAAGAAAGAGTGGTTATAATATTGTAAATGTTTTTGATTAAATTTATGAATCCGAAGATCTCCGGAAAAATTTCCGAATTCGTCAGATACGAATGAATAAGAATGAATCTTATAATTAGACAATTATACAAGTTGAATTTGCAGTATTGAAAATTTGTCACACCTCTCAGAGGCACATTAATCAGAACTTTTAATCAGACAAGTGTTCCATTGATGTCGACTCTGTATCTTATTCTATGCGTCACGCGGTACAGGTGTGCCTAAATTTCTATTTTATTGGCTCCGGTGTTCTCGAACTAACTCAATATTTGTTTGATGTGAAGTTTATTGGTTTTTGATATGATTTCGGAAACTCTCAACATCATTACCCTTTACCATCCACTCTTTGATACCGGGAGAAAGAGGGAGTTCCGAATAATTATTATAATCTTGTGGCATCTTAGTTTTTTTTTAATGTAGTTATCATTCATCTGTCGCATGAAGAAACGCGTATATTTCGATTTCAATTTGATGAGTGTGCAAAAAAATATTTCTGTCTATGAATTATATATTTATTATTAATAAGTAGCTTTTGCCCGCGGTTTCGCTCACGTGAATGGCGGTTTCCACCACATGGGAAACTACGAAACAATCATAGATTTATATAAAAGGCCTTAGTGCCACTTTTAATTGAGCTCTTATATCTTAACGACGACTACTAAAACAGGGATCAGGCTATATCTAAATTCTATTCGACCGATTTTGATAAAACATGTTGCAGTATTTAAGTCGAAATAGTACTTTTAAGACGATAACAGTTTAACCAAAATCTACCCTCTGGTATTTGCCTGAAAGTCGAACAAACAAACAAACATTAATGGGATTTGGTTTCAAAAGTACGTAATTAGTCGATCTGAGTAGTTTTTTAAATATCTTTGATTTACAAAATTTGACATTTAACAATTTATAATAGTATAAACTAGATGACAATTATGATCGATTCGATATTATAATATTTCTGTACAAAATTCACTCGAGAAATGTACCTACTTCGATTTTGACACTGAAATTACACAATTTTAATGCACAATTACATTAATTTAAAATTACGAAAGAATCACCCCTCTCTCGCCAACGGGCTTCAATGAACACAAGGCCCCTAAACAGTACGAGAAATTCAAATCGCGAACGTGAATTAACGAAAACACACGAAATTCAAATGTGGAACGCCAGAATCACCAATCGGATTATCGTTCTACATGTATAAAAGACGAAATCTCTCGATTCTTACCCCTTTCGGCCGACACCCTCCGAGGGAAGAGTGTGGGTGGAAGGGGGCTAATGGCAGTACCACTCGGATTCATTAGTAAATTAGAAAGCGGACGAGTCCAAAGTTAGGAAAATTCAATATCTAATAATGATCAACTCCTACCTGTCTATAGCCGATAGAGGAATGTTTGAACGAAATTTACGCCATCCGAACGAAACGTTCGTATTTCTGTTTGAATTTGTCAATCCGACTTTGTTGCGAATTGAATTATTTAGTTTTCGATTCTATTTGCGTTTTATGTTTGTCTAACTGAGGTGTTCATGCTCTGTGGGTTTCGTTTTGANTCGTATTTCTGTTTGAATTTGTCAATCCGACTTTGTTGCGAATTGAATTATTTAGTTTTCGATTCTATTTGGGTTTTATGTTTGTCTAACTGAGGTGTTCGTGCTCTGTGGGTTTCGTTTTGGACTATTATGGTCGGGGATTAAAATGCCTAATATGGAGCATTTATATGTAAATATCTATAAAAAAAACTGCCTTATTAAAATTTTAATGTCTACTTATATAATCATTTTGCGATTTAACTTGGCATTCTATTTTATAAATAATAATTAGAATAATCTAAATAGTATTTCTGTGCTTCTTCTATAAATTATGAGATAAATTTCAATTAAATACTTCGGCGAAAAAGAAAATTGAAAAATTAAAAATGGAACGCGCATTCAAATTACGATCTGGACGTTATTAAAAAGGCACGTTTGTCTATTCCTCCGATATTGAACACACTCAAAGGTGCGCACTTAATCTCTCAATGTCAGTTTTAATTTGGCGCGCGCATCGCATTACCTTCCAAGAGTTTTATTTTCGAACATCACCCCGTAGACGAGCTGTAGGAAATACGTTTCGACAGGCTATGTACAGAAAAAAAATTAATCTCGCGTTGAAATGAAAAATCAAACTTGAGATTTATTAAGAAAATAGTTTTTTTTTTTAATTTTCCTGGAGGTACGTTCCTTTTTACGCTACTAACTTTTTGTCTTATTACTTGCGTATCGAAGAGTTGTAGAATACTCTTCATTACACGCAAATACGAAAAATTAGACAAGTAATAAATAGAAAGTGTACATTGGGCGATCTTAACACAATATACGATCTTTTACAGACAACCTTTGGATGGGCAGGATTTTGTGCTGTATATATTTATTTAAAAAGACATATTATTAGATATTTGTAGATATTATACATAACGGACGACTGATTGACACAGTAAGAAGTGAGGCTAAAATTCATATTTATACCATACATATTAGTCGAGCTATCACAATGTTTGTCTTGTAAGTCGAAAAGCAATACGATTACGAAGGGAACTCATAATAGAGAGGAGATAGGAAGCCCACGTGAGCAGAGCAGCGGGCAGCAGCTAGTTACATGTATTTGAAGGGTTTGCTGTCCAGCGCCGGCATAAGAATAGCGTCACTCCATCTCTCCCCGGGGGTGCTGTAAGAACCAGCTGAGGAATGCGCCAGGATAGTGGGCAGCAGCGTTATCCTGTTATTCAGTCCAAACCTACTGCGGTCACCACGACGGCTGCCAAGCGGGGAGATTATGGCAAATGCTTCATTTTTAAGCTGGAGGCTTATGTTCAGCATTGGACTTCTACGGGCTACGTCTAGCTCTTCAGTGTCAACAAAAAAGTAAGAAGAAGTCGGGAGTCGAGGCTCGTGATCCTGACAAAGATATTTCATCTCCCTTCGTAACTAACTTCGTAATTTAGGTTAGCGTAATCGCAGCTCGTGGAGACTCAGCAACTCCATCCATTGTATCCAGGATCCTCTAAACCTAACTGCAACTGCAGACATCTCCGCCGGGTGGCTTCTTACGATATGATAGAGAATTAAACACACAGATCGGAAGGTTACCTCTTGAGTGAGAGTGATCAGTAGAGGTCTCGTAAAAGCTATTGCGTATACAAATGATTTTACTTACTGCATTACGAATATCAACGCTAATAAAATGTATGTACATACATACATACACTCACGCCGGTATCACATAAAAGTAGGCAGAGACCACAGTTCGCCATATATTACGATGCTGACACCTCTCTCGCCTCATCCGCATTCATACATCTTTTCATACACTTTCGTTGATTAAGGGTGCTACGAACTTGACCTTTTTGAAACATGGTGTTGATTTGAACAAGGTAGATTTTTCCTGTGCGCCCTCTTCCGACACTTCCACTCACATTTGCCTGGAATATTCCTTTCGTCATACGAATCTCACTTATCCTTTCTAAAACCATATGACCAAACCATAAAAATATATTTGCAATATATTTATATGGATAGACTGCTGATAGACTATTATAATATATAACAGAGTATTATTATCAATCATGTTTTATCTTTAAACTCCAAACAAAGCACGTTATTTACATTCACATGGACAAATTAATGGGTAAGTTATCTGACAGTGGTCAGCCAAGGCCCGGGTAAGAGAGCGGAGGGCTGGCCCCAGTCTGGGGCTGCAAGGTGGGCAAATAGAATTGACGAAAACTCTAAGAATAAAAAATACGTGGAGTTGATATGCGATTTTATAAATATATTTTTACTTTAACAAATGCTATAATAAAATAGCATTTTTTTTATAATAAATATTATTATTTATTATAAAAATTTTATTATAAAATAATATTTTATAATAAAATACCATTTTCTTAATAACATTCAAACATTCAGAAATTTAAATATCTACGATTAACACAAGATGTCACTATCGACTGGTTAATACAGTGGCAGTGACCGTGCTTTCTGCGCCAATTGGTCCCAGGTTCGACTCCCGGTTAGGACAAACTTTGTGTGATGAGAACAAATGTTTGTACATGAGCCACTGGTGTTGATCTATATATGTATTAACATTTATCTATTGTAAGTATATAGTTATCTAGTATCCAAGGCAGGAAATTCTGATTTGGAGCTAGATCAGTGTGTGTTAAAAAACGTCTAAAATATTATTATATAACATCCGTCTAAACCCAAATTATAACACCTTTATTACAAAATTCGATCTAAATTTAATACTACGATTGAACCATTCTTTTGAACCAGAAATAAATATTACACTAATATTAAAATTAGCTCAAAGCGTAATGCGGGTAGACCCCCAACTGGGTGGACCGATGACCTGGTGAGGGTCGCAGGCGATCGGTGGATGCAGACGGCTCATAGCCGCTCAGTGTGGCTAGTGGAGGAGGCCTATGTCCACCAGTGGACGCCTGTGGGCTGATATGATGATGATGATTATTAAAAGTGCGAAAGTTTGTGAGTGAGTGAACGAATTTGAATGAAACTTGGCATACAGTTAGACCATATCGCTCATCCAG
>WUAW01005024.1:22042-40242 GCA_017165845.1 Thaumetopoea pityocampa | reverse complement strand
TCTTTACTGTTAAATCAAACCCTCCACTGCTAATTGTGGGCCTGCATTGTTAAATAAAATCCACCACAGCTAAATGTGAGCTTCCGATGCTAAGTATAATCCTTCTCTGTTAAATGTATTCTTCCACTGCTAAGGTTGGTTCAGACTTACTAAATATCCGTAAAACTAAGTTTGAAAAATTCCAGTGTCAACAACTCAATGCGCTATCTGTTAACGAGGATCTGATCACATCAAAATTTGATAAAAAAAATGATGTAATCAAATCCTAGACAAAAGTAATCCTAGATAAAAGGTCCTAGTAGTTAGTGAAATATATTGTGAAACCATCTCTATGCTTCAGAAGATACATTACATCGCCGATTCTAACTATGGTCCTAATAGACTATACTCCTGAAATAAAACAAAAACTGGGCGGTTCAGAGAATACTAACACTAAATTGGCATCTAATCGTATAAAAATAATCCTAATTAGTGAGTTTAATTATAATTCCTGCATAATCTTAACTTTTTTTAAGTTTTATAACATTTCATAATTCTTTGATATCATATTAGACGTATATAATAATGTTTTACATACGAACAACACTGACTATTATAACGAGACAAATAAATAAAACAGTTTTTACGATTGTTCTAATACCATAGCTAATAAAACAGTCTTATGGCATCGCTAGATAGCGCCCTTCCATTCCGTAATTAAAACTAATTTTAGATGCATAACTTTTTAAATCAACGCCCGAACACGCACCTGTCATTAAAAATCATACCAAATAGGCACCTGACATCAAACCAAAGTAAACATGCGTACAATACGTCGGGTGAAACTCGCAACGGNCTGTCATTAAAAATAATACCAAATAGGCACCTGACATCAAACCAAAGTAAACATGCGTACAATACGTCGGGTGAAACTCGCAACGGCAGGTCAAAACACATTTGTCTTGGTATCGGCACTATTTAATTTCAGAAGGCAATAATAATTTTACATTAATCATAAAAACCTTTCTTTTTAGGTTGTAAAAACGTTACTTTCATCTCGCGGCGCATAGATGGCGCTGCACTAAAATCCAACTGTAAATTATCATTTAATGTCACTCGAGCGCGAGACATGAAAGAGTGACGACGCTATTTTTGTACGCGGCCAAAACGAAAACACTCGAAATTAGTTTATGACGTTTGGTCTGTAGTTCGATTTATTTTAATTTTGTTATTTTCGGGGGCGGCCGCTCGTTCTTATTATGCGTTGTCGTAAAGTGCTGCGTTCGACATTAAATTATCTCCCGGTAGACNTATCGGCACTATTTAATTTCAGAAGGCAATAATAATTTTACATTAATCATAAAAACCTTTCTTTTTAGGTTGTAAAAACGTTACTTTCATCTCGCGGCGCATAGATGGCGCTGCACTAAAATCCAACTGTAAATTATCATTTAATGTCACTCGAGCGCGAGACATGAAAGAGTGACGACGCTATTTTTGTACGCGGCCAAAACGAAAACACTCGAAATTAGTTTATGACGTTTGGTCTGTAGTTCGATTTATTTTAATTTTGTTATTTTCGGAGGCGGCCGCTCGTTCTTATTATGCGTTGTCGTAAAGTGCTGCGTTCGACATTAAATTATCTCCCGGTAGACTTGACTAATGATGTCTACAGTGAATACTAATTTAGTGTGTATTGACGTTTATCGATGAGTCCGAAGCGGCGGTGCTGCCAAAGACAATAATATAATAATGTCAAAACTATTTCAGGGAAGCGACACGGCCCAATGTTTACAGATTTCTCAACGAGCTTTAATATCCTGAATAATACCAATAAATGTTGTATATACAAACAAATCTCTAATACATGTACATAAATTTTAATATAATCGATAAGAACCTAGATAAAACATTTAAAGTTATAATTGCAGCTTAAAGAAAGCTTAGGTTGGTACTTATTTTTTGATTAATTATTTTTAATTAGACCATTTTAGTAAGAAGTTATTTAAATTATTATGTCGTGCAAAAATGATAATATAATATTCCCCATAGCCATATTGATATAGCCTTCACGATGAGGTTTGCAATAGACAGCAACAGAGATATGGGCCGGTTCAGAGAGGCTGATACCTTCACTGATTCTTGTGGCATGCGAAGAATCAAAGCCAATTTAAAGTCACCATGTGGCTATTAAGTGGCTATTAAGCCACTCCTGCCACCTCTGTCCTTCAAATGAGAATTCGAGTGGATGGGTATTCCAAGCATGTCATTACCGAAATGTGTTTTGTGAAAAGTCACATATGGCTGTGGTATAAAGCTGTGGGCGTGGGTCGTGGTACTACTATTTATCTATACTGTGTTTACCCGTGGCTCACCACAACATTGGTATAACACGGTGAAGTTTTAGTTGTCGGGAGTACAACCCACTCGCCCTTTTATTTCCCAACTTTTCTTTATAAAAAAGCACAATGGGCAGCAAAGTTATTCTACGATTCAGTAAACTTGTAGGTACCGTCGTCTCGGAACGGAGTTCATTATCGTAATTCACAAGTGAATCGATTATGACTCGTACAAATCGTAATATTAACCTATTTTTGTGGCTAAAAACAATCACTGCCACAGTCATCGGTGACTGTTAATTTAACAACAGTTCTATTTTATAATTTAACATAAAATAGATTCGCAACTGGAGCGCGGTAAAGCTATCAGTTTGTAGTACCGATCATTACGCCGCCGACGATGCCAAAACTCATCTGTCTCGAAACGATATATCGACTGATAGTTTTATATCTCTAGATATATTAATGCCAATAAAATCGATAACTTATCGGTCTCAGCATATTGAAATAGCCGTGGCATTTGTCCAATGGTAACGTGTAAATGTGTAGGTTTGTATATTATTTTATTTTTGATCAAACAAATAATACATCGAATATTTGGGTGGTTATTTCTTTATTAATAATGAGATCTTGTTAAGCTCCCCTAATTTAAATTTATTAGTGGGATGATATATTTAACATTCCTAATCAATCAATTAATTTGTTTAAATAGTGATACTTAGAGTGAACGATTTAATGAGACCAACATGTCAACCTAGACGTCCATTTTCAGTCAAAGGCATCGTCTAAAGATCACCAAGCTGCTCTGGATCGCCTGCATCAACCAACAGCCCATTTGTACGGAGGTCTATCCTCGTCAGGATTTTCAGAGCTCTATCACAATTTTTACTGCGTAGGACTCTAAAGTCCATCGAGAGTATGGTCTTTAGCCTAATGTTGTTCTTGATTAGATGCACTATCATCAGAATCGTCAGCCGTCTCATTTTTTTGACAAGTATGTGTATCTTCAAATTTTATGCTAACCTAAATTTCTTCTTCAAGTAAGAAATTCTAGACTAGGGGTATCACAGATATATAATTATCATGGTATCTATAACAAGCGCCGTACTTTCCCGTAAATCGAGTTTCCCGGATTTAAGTGCTACATCAAGAATATCAAAATTATCTTGGATATTGGAGGTTCATGTGAACTTGGACAGCATAGCGCCACTTAGGTAATAATACCACTGTTAATAAAAAATATGCGTATATATTGTTCAGTTTTCTTAGTGGCTAACGAGTACATTGTCAGTTGCCTAAATATATATGTATGATTAAATATAATTCAGTGATTAAATATACTCATAATTATATGACTATAAAGATATGTTTCGAAAAAATAATGACAATTAATTGAGTGATGCCTAAAAAATTAGTTAATTTGAAATTATTATTTTTGTCATCGGTGCCAGTTCTGATTATAGCTACAATAGAGGTAGATAGTATTATACATTTATGACCTTAACGTTCTGATTTCCAACGGCAAATCAAAGAGAAAGCATCGGGCACCGTCGACAAGAGAAGCAATCAGATGCCTCATCAAACACAACCTATCATCTTGTCAGAAATCGGCACGCACGATAATTTAATAACAAAAAAAGCCTATAGTTACATTAGAAAAAGGACAAAAATAAACTCTATGTACTGAGGCCGTGGGGCGAGCGGCGACGCCCGTAATTACACTCTAAACACGCGAACGCAACTTGAAAGCAAATGTCAAACTCACATATTTATTTCCAAGTATTGAATGTTGGCTCCGCTTCTCGGAACACCCGGTGTAAACATCACCATGTCGATGATGAAAGCGATCTGCTTCTTTGTACTCGAAGCTGATTAGTCTAATTTTATCTCGAACAAAAAAACCACCACAAATATGTAATTTGACGGTACCGTGACAACGCGCTGGCGTGACTCGTATCTCAATAATGACCGGAAAGTAAACGCGTCTCCGCTCGGTTCAATTCGAGTGGAAACTTTGTTAGTCAGTCAGCAATGTTACTTTAATAACCTCGTAATTAACTAAAACGAAGACGACTCGTCGAATTCGTCCCGGTTTATTTATACGCGGGCCCGCGTCGATATTCAGAAGCCAACTTGATAGATTCATAGCAGCGAACATCAAAGAACACACATTAATCATAACTCACATCAATCGCCGGTGAAACATTTCTGTTTTTATTGTAAATCAGTATTAAAAAGCGACAGCGTAAGCATATGAATCAAACGTGCGCCTCGAGACGTCGACTATGTGCAATAAATTCGTGAAAACGTAAATAAAAAAGTGTAACAGGCCCTATCGGACCACCCTGCGGTACACCTGTTGAATCTATTAACGTGTGCGCGCCGCCGACCGCGCCGCACGGGGCACAGATAGCATCGAACACGTCGGCGGGTTCGCGAAGACACCACGTGTCATATATCATAATACGCGAGCCGTTCAGAAAAATCAACGTCAGACGACCGCGTGACATTCTGCGCCTGGGCTAGACTCACCAAATGGGTTTCTACACAAATTGCGCGTGACATTTCGCTTTTTTAAATGATCGTTGGTGTATGTGCGCCCCCGCTGCGCCCAACTAATAAAGACTAGACTTCCGACCAAGTGATATTTATGCACGTACCGCGTCTGGCACCCATCTTTTATGATCGTCAACAGTTACATATTTAATATTCGATGTTTATCAACATTTCTTTCTTATACAGGTTTTAGTGAAGCGATAAATTATTTATCATCAAAGACTCGTTTATTTTGAAACTTTTGTTTCTTGTGCGCCATAATTCCTGGCTTTACAACATACGTCATTGGAATTATTAGGTAAACTCCACTATTCTTTTATCATACGATTTGATGTATTAGGAACGGCTGTAAATTCAAAGATAGCACCGGTGCTGCGTGCGATAACAGTTTCGACAGTAATGCAAAGTCGATTCTAGTCTCCAGTGACATCATTATATACACACACACCCGCTACATCGTTCATACATTGCTCAGTAAGTAGTTTGTCTACTGACTCACACTGAAAATCTCTGAAACAGTGACACACTTGTGACACACTGTCGTAAAATCCTAGCAATGATTTTCAATTATTATATTTGATGACTATGATATAATTACTCCATAATAATATAATTGTGTACTGCATTTGGTTTTTCTAATATAAGAGGATTTTATTTAATAATCTACTCTATAATATCTAAAAACCATGTCATATGCATTTAATATTAACCTAATCCCTTTAGCCCTACCAATATTGTGAAAGCAAAAATGGGATTGTATGTTATTTCCGTTGCTATCACCATGGTCAATTTATTTCAAAAATTTATTTCACGTTTCAAAAATAAACAGATATAATTAAAGTCAGTTGTAGTCAGTACTATCGTCAGTGTCATCCATTTGTCGATAAGGATGAAACCACAGACTGGTTTTCATTGTTCTGTGGGTGAAACACAGTTTCAACTATTGTTATAAATATCAATTGCTTTCGGTTACTTATTTCTTTACAAATCCTCAATATTTACCTCATTGACATGAAGTATTACTCTGTAACATAATGTTTAAAGGATAAATAATTCAGTTCATAAATAAATGGAAAACTTTAATAACTTCTCGGTAATAAAATAACCTAATAGAAATGTTATTTTATTACCGAGAAGATTAATTAAATATGAAATGGACAATATTATGTGATTACTGAATGTTGTGCTGTTATATGATTAAAGAACCTATTTAACATTAATATAAAATATATTTCTTTGATGATTGATGATGGTTGTATTACGTTGTTAATTATATTATTGATTATATTATTCTATATTTCTTTCATGATTGATTATAGATTTTGTAAGGTCATGAACTGTACTTGTAATTTTGCATACCAATTNCTGTTACTGAATGTTGTGCTGTTATATGATTAAAGAATTATTCTATAGAATAATATAATCAATAATATAATTAACAACGTAATACAACCATCATCAATCATCAAAGAAATATATTTTATATTAATGTTAAATAGGTTCTTTAATCATATAACAGCACAACATTCAGTAATCACATTCAGAAATATATTTCTTTCATGATTGATTATAGATTTTGTAAGGTCATGAACTGTACTTGTAATTTTGCATACCAATTAGGCGGAATGTAGCCGAACCTACTCATCAATAATTTTATAGCATCTTAATAACCCATGTTCGTAATAAAGTTTCAGTTTAAATTTGAATTTAGCCATGACTCATACCTTCTGTCTCTTCAAGGTTATGAAATCGAAATTTGCCTGCGATTTATTTAACAGCTTTCTTTGTCTCGGCAAAGTGGTTCGCGTTTAATAAGATACATCTGTTAGAACTATATTTCGGGGACACCTCTACAAGTCGTCATAATACGCAGAGCGTGGATATTCGATTACACATACAATTTCACAGCAATTGTGAACCTTCTGCCATTCACATAAAGTTGGTTACTTCGTGTGAAAATTTTACACCTTTGATGTGTTTAAATTTCTTTTTGTGTTCCGAGCCAAGATTTTCAGATAAGTAAGTCAGCTCGGGAGACGAAATATCGATATTTTCAACGGATTACTCATAATATGTCTCGTGTGGGTAGTAATTACAAAAAGAGCGTTTGTCACTGAACCAATAATACAATCCGCAGCGGATTCGTCTAACTGTTTGTGAACACAGACGCACAAATTATTGGCTTATTATTATGACAAATATATTAATTAATTAATCCTGCAACAAGAGTTAAAACGAGACACTAATGGCTATTACGGTAGCCATTTAAAATGAATTAGCATTTTTCAAAGTCGTACTAATATGAAATTTAATTTTAATTAATTTTAATTTTTGAAATTAGGCAGAGAGATGCATATAATATAATATAAAAGGTATATAATAGACTAAGTTTTACCCGCGGCTCCGCCCGCGTGAATGTCGGTTTTCCGCTACATGGGAAATCCCGACACAATCATAGATTTATACAGAAAGCCATGAATCACTTTTACTTGACCTCTCGTACCTTAACGGCGGCTACTAAAATATGGATCAAGCTGTATCTTGAATTCAATTAGACCGATTTTGATGAAATATGCCGCAGTATTTAAGTCGGAATAGTACCTTTACTAGACTGTAATAGTTTAACCAAAATCTACCCGCTGATTTTTGCGTGAAGCCTGAACAAACAAACACGTCATTTTAGAAGCTCTTAACTATTCAATCTGAATAGTTTGTTTTTAAATATCTTTGATTTTTGAAAATTTGACATTTAACAATTTATAATAGTATAGATAGACTGAAAATTAACTGACTGATAGATGCTCTTTTGAATTGATTGTATTATTATGGTCATAAAACTGATGCATCAGCTATTAACAACTTACAGTTGGATCTTCTTCCTCAACGATCTGTACGTAAACCCTAATTTTGTATTCAGAAATTAATCATAACTTTATCATGTCTAAGATAAGTACCCGCTGCACTAATCTGATATAATCATACTAACATACAGTCACGCCTTTTTCCCTGACACTTCGACAGGGATTCAAACCCCGGACTTCCACGTGACAGGCGAGAATAGTAACCACTGCACTATCGAAGTATTGGGCTAGGCAGAGACAACTTTTTTCCAGTTGATATGAGCAAAGTGGCTTTCCATAGCCAACTTTTCGCCCCCGAGGGAAACGAGACGTCTCGGGTGGCGAATCACGACGCTGCCATTTTTATAAGGTAAAAAGCGTTAAAGTTCCTCATTACGTTCCCACGAAAAGTAAGGAAAGGCAAGAGGCTGTGGTAGGAAAGGTTTATTGAATAAAGAATATAGAATTTGGTGAAAGGACCATAGGATACAGGATACTATTATCTCGGAAGGATTGAGAATCTGTTTAAAATATTAATTTATCATATTTAGGATTAGATTTTACTCTCGTCTTTATCATATCGATAATGAAGTACACATTTGGTAGAACTTCAATTTTCATATAAGACGTCACAGGACGAGTCATTCGATCGTCTAATGTTTTATGTATGTTGGTGTAATTAGTCCGATCGCGTTCAGAATCATCAATATTAATTTGCAATTACAATATCTTGTCTGTGCGGTGAGCTTATTCGAGCGTTTGATTAAAACTTAATACCTTTCTGCTTATGCACAGTGTAATGTGGAATGTTTTTGTCATCCTTAGATAAAACATTCGTTTTTTTGATATGATTGTACTACTGTAAGTAAGACGCAGCTTGTGATGAAAAAATCGTAGATTTGATCCCAGTCCCGTACTATTGAGTTATTTCTAATTTAATATCTAATTCGGTCTACATTGTAGACACCAATGCATTTAACCGAGAAGGAAAACTTTGTAAAGCGACCTGCAGGCCTCCATTGATGTGTGGAAACTACCTACACCCACTACCAGCTTGGTAGCCTACGGCAAATCGCTCTCCCGACCAGGGGAGGTCTGTGCCTCTGTATTAGGTACGAATATGGACTGGGATGATGATGGAAAAGAGAAATACATAGGAAGAGAACTGTTTATTAGTTAGCTGCTGGAATTGCTTCTTGTTGAAGCTAAGTTAGAAACGTGATCCAAATAAAGGGAAAGTTTCATTCAATAACTATTTTCTATTTTTATTGCTTTTTTTTTAGGTATGTATGTATGTCAATAAGAAAGAGTTGCATTGTTGAGCTTCCGTGTTCTCCTTAGTCGAATGTATATTTTCATTGCTTACATTGTAACTTATGTTATTGTAAGTTACGTTCAGTTAAACATGAAGTTATTAAGATGATGCTTAATAACTTCATGTTTAACTGAACGTAACTTTATGTTTAATCAACGCTTAGTAGTGAATACCAATGGTAAGTTTAAGTGAATAACAATTATATATTTTTCTTTCTTACAAAAATTCACGGTCTTATTGTGACAAAGCTTTCAATAATTTCAAATTTGAGATTATCAAAAAAATTCTCATTCTTGTTAGTTGCTAATATTTTTAAACTTTAAGGCGTGTGTCATCTGCAACTTTTTTCTTTCTACATGCATTCCGTATAGTTTAAAATAATAAAAAGAGCATGCGACAATAATTAAAAATAACCAAATAAATATCACAGTACTAAAAGTTAAGTCATTTTTTTAAATATAATATGTGCTGTTATTTCACTGCATACGCTGAATCGAATGGATGAAAAAAATATGTTCGTTGTGTGAATCGCAGTAATAGTAGTATGAAGTCGACTACGGTACAATCATACGGTGATTTTCTGATTGCGTTCTGTAAAGGTTAAGCCTCACTAATTACATACCTACACTCACGCCGATATCCAATAAGGGTAGGCAGAGACTATAGAACAATGATACCCAAATTGGTCTATATCGACTACCCAGGGGTCGACGATGACCTGCAAGGGGTCCACATCACCTGCCAAAAACATATTTGAAGTTAACAAATTTACAAAGAAAATAAATTAACTACGCTTTGGGGATCTACCCAAAAATGAAAAACATTACAAGTGGTCTACAAGACAAAAAAGTTTGAGGACCTCTGCTGTAGAACATACTACATATACATATACAGTCACACCTCTTTCCCATAGGGGTAGGCAGAGACAACTTCTTTCCACCTATTACAATCGTTTAATGTAACAAAATGGCTATCCGCAGCCTACATTTCGCCCCCGTGGGCAATGAGACGTGTTGGGTGGCGAACCAAACCCTTTATAAGGTTCAAAAATGTTAAAGTTCCTCATTACGTTCCCACGGGTTAGTGGAGAAGAATGGAAAGAGGATGAGGTAGGCAAGGTGTATTGAGCAGGGAATGTGGACTACTATCTCGGAAGGACTAGAAGAGACAGTAGTAGCTCGGAGAGCCGGGATCGATTACCCGCATACTTAAGTCTATTTGCCGGACGGGCTAAAGGACTAAGTACTCGCCGATCTTACTAATTATCATACAAATTATCAAATAAAGAAAAAAGATTTGTTCCTTTTGTTAAACAGTAAGCATTTTGAATGTTTGTTACATCTTATGTTAATGTATTACTATTTCTAAAGTAAGTACCTACTGATATAAACAGTGCTAACCACTGCACCAAGTACTGCTACACACACTGGGTGCGAACTGTTCGTGTGCACGCCGTGTTCGTACTGGGAGGCCGTTTAAGCTGCATTATTTTTTTTTGTAATATTATTTTGTACTAGTTTTTCCCGCGCCTGCACCCGCGTGAATGTTGAACGAACAATCATAGATTTATATAAAAATTCTTCGAACCACTTCAACCTGAAGTCTCGTACCTTAACGGCGTGAACTAGAACGGGGATTAAGCTGTATCTTCAATTCCACTGGACCAATTTCGATGAAACATACCGCAATATTTAAGTCGGAATATTACCTTTAAGACTGTAATAGTTTGATCAAAATCCACCCGCTGGTTTTTGCATGGAGTTCGAACAAACAAACATCAATGGATTTTGTTTCAGAAGCACTTAATTAGTCGATCTGAATAGATTTTTCTGATATATTTGATTTATCAACTTTGACATTTAACAATTTTATAATAGTACAAATGTTTTATTCTAACATCCTGTTTTGCGAACCGTCGATAAAAAAAATTAGTAACACTATTTACAATTATCAAGAAAAAATTCTCAGACGAATATAGATTCAGATAATATATTATAATATTCAGAATACTTCACGCACATTGATCCAGTCCCAAACTAGGATTCCCCGTATCTTGGGTACATACTTATATAGATAAAAACAATATATAAATAGTTAAATACGTCCATTACTCGGATACAAATATTTGTACTCATCACAAAAAGTATGTCCCTACCAGGATTGGAATCCGGGACTCATTGACACAGAAAAGACGATCACAATCAGTCGTCAAATATATGTATGTCGATCTTCTGATAATCCAAAAGCCTTATTCATTTATGTTAAGGATCAATTTCTATTAAGCTAATCGACTATTGTATCAATCGATTTAAAACCATATGACATAAATATAAGATTTATATTAGATTGCGTGTCGTCAGCTTCTTCATAAGTCGATGCTTGTTAGTTACCCTGGCGTTGCACGTGTGCGGAATATGTCAATTCATTACAAAGTTTGTGTCGAGCAGATGATTTGTGACATATTACGGTATTGCGGGGCACACACTGGGCGAACTTTGTATAGTTATCGATAGCCAGACTCAGACGATCCAGAGCAGGCCCTCTAGCCAAGTTGACATTCGACAATCGTTATCGCTAATAGAAACGAAAAAAATGTATTGGAAGGACACTTCTAATCGCAAAGTCACACGTAACTTATCGAATAGAAGTGTCATTCCAATAAATTTTTTTCCTTTCTATTAGCGATAACGATTGTCGCATGTCAACTTGGCTAGGGCCCCCCTAGTGAATAGTAGGTATAGTTGACTCAGTTTTTTATATTAGTTTTATCAACAAGTTACGCTATATAAAATTTAAAATCGAAAGAAATTTATAAATCAGTTCAGTAATAAGTAAGTTAAAAACCGTTCAAACTTGGTAGTGCGGGTAAATCAAATTACAAAAAAAGAATGCACATACTGTTTTATGACGTCATCGCCATTATCGTGCGGCGTGCGAGGGAGATAGCGAGATGTTCCCACTAAGCCTAACTCATTTACAACTAACTCCTCAGCTGATTATTCAATAGAATAGAAAGGTTTCATTTTAATGATATTTGCTGTTGCATATAAAATAATGTAAAATACCAAATTAGGAAACCACCGTATTTTAAACGGTTACAAAGGTCTGAGATTTGAAATGCATCGCGAATGTTCACGGGCTTTTTATATTAATAGTGAAACACGCGAGGACAGAGTCGCGGTGTACCCTTGCATTGTATAAAATCGCCCCGTGTGGTGTCGCAATACATACAGTGTCGCGGTACGGGCGCACTCGTCTATTAAGGAGCCATTGTTCTCGGCTGGTGCCGCCCAATTCTCGGTAATTGACGAATTCGGTATTCGATGTGTGTGCCATTATGCGCGTGTAATTAGTCTCTGTGTTAATTGTTTGTTTATCGATATTATTTTGTGTGGCTGTCTGTTGCTTTATCGAGAACTGTGGGAACTGTTTTGATGGTTGCTAACCGTTTGTACACTGTTAATTATTGTATTTTTATCATCGTTCTAATTCGGAAAATTATTAAAAATATATTGTTTATTTTTATTGTTTGCATAGTAAATATCACTGCCTATTGATAGATAAATAGATATGAAACATATAAATAAGAAGTTGAAACTATATATTTGGCGATCTTATCAGAACATGTAATCTCTTCCAGGTAATCTTTGGATGGATAATATCCAATATATTATGTGTGATGATATTATGTGCTTTAGAAACTTTACACCATTCACAACTGTTTAACACTTGATTAATGGACACAATTGAACACAATTAAATGTTATATTCTTTTCCAGTTGATTATAAATAATACAGAATTTAACATAGGCAATAAAACAAAATAATTATCATGAAATAATAATAAAAAAACCATTTTGATTAAAGTCTGAGAAGCGGTCATTTGACCGCTCTGGTAGGTTTATTGTTAAAATGTCTGCAAATTAGTGCCTATCTAAACACAAAATAATCTCGTAAATAACATTCATTTATACGATTTAGTTTCATACGAAAACCACAAGAGTATTGAATATAACTAACTGACTTCAAATTCGAATAGTTCAGACCCTAGTCAAGTAATCTTAACATTCTTATGGAGCAGAAATTGTGTGGACTTAGGGCATGACATTAGACCACTGATACCCAAAGTGGTCATTATCGACCCCCAGGGGTCCACGATGACCTGCAAGGGGTCCACGATAATTGTCAAAAACACATTTAAAGTCAACAAATTTACAAAATAAAATATATTAACTACGCTTTAGGGGTCTTCCCAAAACTGAAAAACATTACAAGTGGTCTACAAGACGAAAAAGTTTGAGGACCACTGCATTAGATGATCATTTGATTCCTCATGGCTTGGCCTCGGGACAGTAATAAAACGCCCTGTAGCTTTAGTGAGACAAGCCTCAACATCATCCCCAGTCCATATTCGTCCTCGCTACAGGGGCACAAACCTCCCTTGATTAGGAAGGGGATTAGGCCGTAGTCTACCGCGCTGACCTAATGTGGGTTGGTAGCCTCAAATATGCTGACCTAGATCTGAACCAAGCTCACTGATGTTGCCATAAAATAACAACAGACCCTGACTTAGGTTGAATTAACGCCAGGGTGAACAACAAAGATATCGAAAAACAAGCTATCCTTAAAACTCATCAAAAGTTTCCCATTCAATTGTCACCTGCAATTTCTTACCACCGTCAAATGCAATTATGGCGCGTCCAAACCACAAGCGGCTATTGTTTTTATTAAAATTAATTCCGAAAATCAATCAATCCAAAACTTTCTTGTCGCCCACCCCACGGTTCTCAACATTTTTCTCGTCGCCCTCGCGAAAGACAATGGAAAAACGGTTATTAATATTCTCTTGTAAAAAAACATGGCCGCTAAACAATAGGTGTTGTTAATTTACTCATTAAGGATTCATGGGGCGCGCCCGCCCCACCCCGCGCAGGGGAGACGACTCCAAATAATATTGGCTTCCTTTGATACATTCGGTTTTGGTGCAAATTGAAATTTAATTTTACATCAATTTTGGGCGTTTTTATTTTTATTTGACGACTGATTGCACAGTTGCAGTGACCCTGCTCTCTGCGCCAATAAGGCCCGGGTTCGAATCCCGGTAAGAGCAAACTCTGTTTGATGACGTATTTATCTATTTATGTATATTATCTATATATAATATAATATTATCTATTTATGTATATACACGGGGATTCCTAATTTGGGACTATAAAGATGGTCATATTTGTAGATTATTTAGCGGAACTTACCGCGATAAATTATAGTATTTCATTATCTATACCAACATAAAATCTGTAGAAATCTATTACTATTATAAAACTGTTTAATGTCAAGTTTTGTAAATCAAAGATATTTAAAAAAGGAACTGCTCAGATCAACTAATTAAGGGCTTCTGGAACCAAATCCGTCGATGTTTGTTCATTTGTTCGAGCTTCACGCAAAAACCAGCGGGTAGATTTTGGTCAAACTGTCACAGTCTTTAATATAGTATTCCGACATAAATACTGCCGCATGTTTCATCAAAATCAGTCTAGCAGAATTGAAGGTACAGCTTAATCCCTGTTTTAGTAGCCGCCGTTAAAGTACGAGAGCTCAAGTAAAAGTGGTTCTAAGGCTTATTATATAAATCTGTGATTGTTTCGAGATATCCTATGTAGTAGAAAACCGACATTCACACGGGCGGGGCCTCGGGTAAATCTAGTACATATATAAAAATTAATGTCTTTTGTTTGTCCCTTACGTATGCTGTACTAGTCATCCGAATAAGATGAAACTTTGATAAGTTGTTTTGCGCACCCCGGGAAGACTTTCGAATTGGTAGTATACACGGGCGCAGCCGCGGGCTACAGCTAGTCTATAAATATAGGTGTAACCCGCGAAAGCTAAGAGCGATTGATGCTATCTCTTGCTGTAGATATTGCTATTTTTATTTTATAAAATATACGTCAAAATTAAAAACTAAAATTTTTACATATATTATACAAAAACTAGTACTCCGCTGATAGCGGGTCTACGGTCCATGCCACCGATGCTTAAGGCTCTGGAGTGAGGAACCTCACCATGCGGGCCGTGTCCAAGAGTACTGCCTTCTGTATCAGACCCCTCACCCATCTAGTTAGTGAGAGCTTCTGAAGGTGTTGGTTAAAGCTTTTTGCTGTTTATTATTTATTATCACTTGCTATAATAAGTTTTTTTTTCGATATTTAACACGTTAATTTATAACGTTGTGGTTGAGCGAACAAAGACTATACATAATCCTACTTGGAGCGACGTTAACAATGGAAGACAAAATATGGAAATAAATCAAACATTTTTTTTTAAACATCCATAACACAATGGCTCGCAAAACAACCGATAATTTTAATACATTCAATGACACACCCTGACCACGTGCTCGGGGTCAAAACTGGTTCCGACCGGTTCCTAATAAAACACCATTCAATCGAATACTACCCACAGCGAAACTATACCAACATCACGAAAAACATTCACGGCAATTTCAGCTTTTTGTTAATTGAAATAAAGCTTACAATCGCGAATTCTTCGATGATTTACGATTCGATCGAGAGACATATGCCCCAGATTTGAATCTGTATTCTGTACAGAAGTCCAGCTGGTCTGTTAATCGAACCAGATCTATTGATGGGTTTTTTTATTCCAATATTTTGAAAGGGAACTCTGAATAGAGTTTATTGCGTGACGCCTTTATGTAAATTATGCGACAAAAAATAATATGAATTGATTGTAAGCCGACGAACTAGTCCATAACTCGGTAAGTAAATCTGCGGAGATGTCGTCACATCGCCAGGCATTTCCTAGTGGAATTCACATGACGAGATGTGTACTCATAAAAAAAGGCATGCTTTTTATATGAGTACACATCTCGTCATGTCACGGAAGTCGCGTCACGTATGGAAAGCATATTACTTACTTATGCACTCTTTTAAAAATTTAGGTTTTATAGGGAATGTAAATATTTTAATAGCATAAATACTATTATACTATTATATCTGTCCGGCAAATAGCCTTAAGTATACGGTTAAGCGACCCCGGCCTCCCGAGCTACTACTGTCTCTTCCTACTCCTTCCGAGATAGTGCTATCCTATATCCTATAATCCTTTTCCTAAATTCCATATTCCTTGCTCAATAAACCTTTCCTACCTCATCCTCTTTCCTTTCCTGTCAACTAAGCCGCGGGAACTCAATGAGGATATTTAACACTTTTGAACCATATAAAATGGTGGCGTCGTGTTTCACCACCCAACACATCTCGTTGTCCATGGGGATGAAATGTGGGTTACGGATAACCGCTTTACTACATTGAACGATCGTAGCAGATGAAAAGAAGTGGTCTCTGCCCACTCCAATGGGAATGAGGCGTGACTAGTATGTAGTGTGTACTATGGTCTCTGCCTACCTTTATGGAATACCGACGTGAGTGTACGAGTATGTATGTGTACTATTGTGTAATACATTTGTCATTTGCCATCTAGGAACTAATTCAATGATCTGTAATACGAATGAAGCTAAGTATAGTCTAATGGTGGAAAAAATCAAAAATAAATTTAGGCTGTTTTTATACTTTAATAAATATGGTGTTTATCCGTATTTTCTATTAATATTGAAAATTAAGTTTGCTCGTATTAGGCATGGTCGGATGTATATGTAAACTGTAACAGCCGGCCGAGACATGCTCTCTATTGAACATAGACGTCCTTCAATGATCACTATACCATGACCTTAACGATGTCATAGTTGGAGGTCGACCACATAATGCTTTCCGATTCGGCATCGCCATTCCAGCACTTCAGGGTCCCCATATCTGTCAGTTCTCATTTTTGACCCTTTGAAATATGCCAGCGTTTTTGATCCTTTCGTCATGGTCATCCTTTCAGCATAACTTTCATCATGATCTTTAACAGAGGTGTTCAAACTTTTTATCTTGTGGACCACTTGTAATGATTTTTCACTTTTGGGTAGACCCCAAAGCGTAGTTAATATAAAATTTTCGCAAATTTATCAACATCAAATGTGGCTTTCACAGTTGGTCGATATACACCACTTTGGGTATCAATGCTCTATAATATGCCATGTAATTACGGACAAAAACAAATCGCAAACGCTAATTGTGAAGCTTATATCAATTTAATATTATGATTGTAAACATTACATCCGGATTGAAGGACCATATATTCAGGAACGGAGGCTTCAAATTTTACTAAATTCTTCTTCTTATTTGTAAATACAGCGTTTAATGATATTTTTACAATTTTACTTCCAAATAACGTATCGACGTGTTATACAACATTTTTTGTTGAGCTTCTTTCAACATTCTTACGATCGCGGCTTACACCGAGGTTACTCTCACGCGGCGCACTAGGTGGGGTTAGTACGCCATAACTTGGAAACTTCGGCTTCCAACAGTGTATGTAGTATTAGGCGTCTTCAGGCAGCAGCGGCAAAGGGCATATTTTAGACAATGCCCTTTTCATCATATTGGATCGCTATATTGACGACCTTAAGAAAATTTATCAAAATAAATGTAGATCTAAGGTATACAACTTTAGGGGATGGGAACAATTAATACTAGTGTCTCAATCGCTTTAATTTACGTGTCAGTTACGAATAACTCCCTGGAATTATAAGCCTAAAAATTGAACAAATCACCGCGAGTTCTAATAAGGTCCATATCGCTCTCCCACAGATATATGTTTTAACAATTGATTTTAAATTTCCAATAATATACTGAAAGAAGACTTTCGCATAACTGTATTCAGATAAATATTGTCGTATTTGTAATTTGTATCTCTAAATTATAACAAAAGTTTAAAATGTGCTAAAGGAAATATTTATTATAATGTTATTACATAGGTATATAATATAAATATTTATTATAATGTTATTACATAGGTATATAATATAAATATTTATTATAATGTTATTAGATAGGTGCTTGTTCTACCAATTTGACCTGTATAGGTTAAAATGTGTTTTAAAGATTGATAGGACAATCAATTATTGCGTTGCGGTTTTCACGATAACACATTTTGTGCTGCGATAAATAACTAATTATTATAGTTTCCCACACTTATGTTCATGATATATATATATATATATATATATATATATATATGTGTGTGTGTGTGTGTGTGTGTGTGTGTGTGTGT
>WUAW01005024.1:1253-12369 GCA_017165845.1 Thaumetopoea pityocampa | reverse complement strand
TAAATAATAAATAATAATATATAATGTACTATAACATAGCAAAGTGACCGTATTTTTTTCCCTCCGGAATTTTGTCTGATCAAAGTTGTATTCGTCGGATTGACTTCAAATCTCCCAAGAAGCAGTAAAATTTGGCACACCGATATTTTATTGTTAACTTGAAGAACAAATTATATATTAGAAACAAATTATAATTATTATTATTAACAAATTATAATTATTATATTGTTTATAATTAATATTATATGACTTCAAGATATCATCATCATCATCCCCAGTCTATATCGTCCCCACTACAGGGGCACGGACCTCCCCTGATCAGGACTACCGTACTAGGTCTACCGCGCTGGCCTAGTGCGGGTTGGTAGACTTCACATGCGGGCATGCAGGTTTCCTCACGAAGTTTTCCTTCTCCGTTAAATACATTGGTGTCTACAAAGTAGACCGTACATGAATTACAAATAATAACTCAGTGGTATGAGACTGGGGTTCGAACCCACTACCCTTCGATCGTAACCCGTGTCTAAAACCACTACACCACCAATGCACAAGATATATCCACTCGAAACTGGCAGAAATGAAATAGAAGAAGAAACAAACAAACGAACACATATCTGTTTATATACAAAGAGGCGGTTGGGGAAAACCGATACACAATTAAAGAGGAAAACAAGGATACTTGTAAGTACTAATGCTAAGACGAATGTTGCGTAAAATCGACGCGGGCCCCGTCACCCGCGCCTCCCCGGCCTGTGGGGACGTCTGATTTACGATTTTCTAGAGAAAGAGCGCGTTCAGTTTCTGGGTTCCTTAATATTTATTCAAACAATAATCATGTTTAATTGTGCCATTTACTAGTTCTTTTGCGCTTAATACGAGTATCATAAGTATAATGAAGGCCTTTTCATAAGTTCATACGAAAAACGTAAACAGGTTCTAAAATCTTCTCTCTGTCTGTTCATGTCGGTCAATCTATAAAACGGTTTAAGTACTTTTGAAGACATTTTACTGTCTAGTAGAAAATTGATCAGTAAGTAATCATTCAATAAGTAAAATAGATAGCATATTAATATATAATAATAATATATAATAAGTATAACCCTAATCTATGTTAGATTAGGGTTATACTTATGTAATGGAAATGGCTTTGACTTTCAAGGAGGCAAAATTTTTATTTCGTTGCCAAAAGTGACAAAATATCAGTGATTATATACATATGTTAACTTTTAAATATATCATATTTAATCATTTATTTACTACTAATTTACAAAATTGATTAAATACTAATTTACATAATCAATTTGCCGGACAAAATTAAAATGTTTAATTATGTCCAGCAAATAGACTTAAGTATACGGGTAAGCGACCCCGGCCTCCCGAGCTACTACTGTCTCTTTCTACTCCTTCCGAGGAAGTAGTATCCTAATTCCTATTATCCTTTACTCAAATTCCATATTCCTTTCTCAATACACTTTTCCTACTTCACCCTCTTTCCTTTCCTTCCTTTTCTTGAGAAAGCAATGAAGAACTTTAATGCTTTTGAACTTTATAAAAAAGGAGGCGTCGTGCTTTGCCATTCGACACGTCTTGTTACCCGCGGGAACGAAAAATGTGCTACGGATAACCACTTTGCTCAAAACAAATGGAAAGAAGTGGTCTCTGTCTACCCCAATTCTTCGGTAGAATAGTGGTAGTTCAGTATACCTGCCAGTCACGCGGGAGACCGGGGTCCGATTCCCCGTCGGAAAGTCAGGGAAAAGGCGTAATTGCATGTATGTATGTAATTAATTTACATATTATATAATATGTATTTATTCTATTTTTTCTTTAGCTTTGTATTTAGTGCGTACGAGTATATATAATATATATTTTTTTATTATATTTTTAATTTATTTGGTTATACACGTTACGTTTTCTTCTATTCATACTGTCCTTGTTGACATACAATTTTATACCTACCTATATTTTTAATAATACCTGTACATCACCCAAAGATATATACTAATACTGATAGCTAATGTCCCAGACATTAAGTCCGCTTATACACATAAATGTATGGAGTTAAATAAATAAATAAAATTAATATTTGATCCGCTTAGAACAAATTACCGTGCGTACCCACCCAACATGTCCTTACGGCCCCGCTCGCCTCGTTCGGTTTTCTTTCTCTAATTGATAATTCTTCCCCGATCCCTCATTGGGGCGCGTGCCTACAATAATACAATTAATTCCCTTATGCCGGGACCTACTTACGAATTTCTTACGCGCAACCCTTGTAAAGGACCTTACACACATCACGGAATAGCCGCGCGCCAATATCGAATGAAACTTCGCGATATCATATCAGTGAGAGTTAAGATATTGAAATAAAATCACTTTAGCGGATGTTTATAAAATAGTTTAAAAAAATGTATGACAAATAATTATTACTACAAAAATCGAAGGAAAATAATTACAAGAATTGTATGAATTGCTTTTTAATTAATAGGATGATAGAAGTGGCGCAAGATATTTTAATGAAATTAAAGATAATAAATTTCAAACACATCAGTCACCATTTATATTCCAAAAATATCCAACACATCGAGAAAGTAAATCAAAGTTAACCAATTAACCAGTTAAACCGTATTGATTGCTTGAAATGTTTAATTTTTATATTCTATGTGTTATATCAATCTATGGTAACTCATAGAAGGCTCATTATCATAGAAGGCTAAATCACGGTGAAGAATTTTGATAACAATTTAGCGTATATACAACGTCCCGACATCAACCGTCAGGTCGATGGCAGGCCCCGCCCGACATTACAGCGATCTGGTCAAAGGATTTTCCCTTTTCAGATACCGGCCAATCCTGCCTATAGTATCCTTCGACCTATATAGTAGCAACCACTAATATTAGTCTCTTTAAGTGGTTGGAACATAAAAGAAAAGTAAAATGTTTAAAACACAGTTCAGTTTAAATAAATTAAGATGACTCTCTTATTTATAACATGTAATAATTTAACAAAAAAAGAAAAGTATTTTCCACTATACGTACAAGCTCAATAAACGTTAGAACGCGCGGTGACGGGCCGGTCGGCTCCGGGCACAAGTGTGAAGGCGCCTTTACCGTGCTGTATGTGTCGTGTTCACCCTTCTGACATCGGAGACTCGGCAGTAATTGCTTCCCCGCGCCGCGTCTTGGTGATCCGCTCGCGACCAGAACAAAAACATCCTCGAGCGAGTGTTACTGGTGTGTATGAGGCTTGAACGATGGCTTGATACTGAACTGAACTTTTTGAGCTTTTAGAAATTATGCACAATTATGTACATTTTATACTAAAACGATTCTTCTTAGAGTAATGATTGAAGTGTTATTGAATAATGATCGAAATATCATTGAATTTTAATTTTAATTTTACTGAACAGCTCTAGTTATTGCCACTGGTTTCGCCCACGTGGACTTCTCGATTTATACAACATTTACTTAAAACATGTACTAATATAATGGTATATATATTCTGAAATTTTAATAATTGTATATATTATTTAGAACACATTTTTTTTTCAATCTAAACCTAAATTAGGATTCCCTGCGTCTTGAGTACTAAACAGATACAATTATACAAAGAAATGCTTATAAATACGTCCAAGATTCGCTTCCAAAATTCGGGCTCATCACACAAAGTTTGACCCTACCAGGATTCGAACTCGATTCTTACTTAATAACAAATTCTATTGATAACTCGACCCACGACGCAGCCTGTCATATCCAGATTTTGTGCTTTTTTTTTTGCTATTAAATCAATGCAATATATATAAGGAATATGTAACTTTGGTCTATATACGAACATATAGAGTTTGTACATTTATTTTTAAATATATTTTAACAACAACGCCACCCATCGGATACGTAAAGCAAACCCAGGCTATACATTTACAAAAGTGTACTAAGATACCACCAACTAAAAGGTTTAGTCTTTTTTTTTTTCAAGTTTACTTATATTTAATACCTAACCCTATCAGAGCGGCACAGGCCTGTACTGAAGCATTCTGTTAATATTTTTACCTCGCGCCGATGATAAAGTTCGTCCTTCGGATACGACGACTAGTTGTTGATAATTCGATTTGAACAAATTGTGCGATACCCACCCCCTCCGTTTCCAGCCGGTTTGCCGATTCGCCCCAGCCGCCTCGCTACATTTAAATATGGCGGACTGCTTAATGACGTCTCTATCTATAGACGATATCTGTGGTTTGGTATCGTACAGTACTGTTGTACGACTTTTATAACCTTTTTTAAAGGATATTTTGTACACTTGTTGATTATAAATATGGTTTCAAATATACTAATCTTACTACTATTATAAATGCGAAAGTTTGGATGGATGGATGGATATTTATTACTCAATTACGCCAGAATGGATGAATGAATTTGGATGAAATTTGGCAAAGAGATTATAGTGTGAAATAGTGCATAGGCTACTTTTATCCCAGAAAAATATCCTGTTTCCGTGGGATAGGTTTATTTATGTTTTTCACAGAACAAGGGATAGACATGATTTTTTGGATAGTAATAGTTTAGGAATCAGAGAATTATTGAGAATTGATCACTTTTTGATCATGACGTCAGTTCTCATCAAAATTCCCACGCGAACGAAGTCGCGAGCAACAGCTAGTTTAAATGTAGAAATAAATGTGGAATTAGGATAATAAACTGATACGGGTAACGGAGAGAACTAGTATAGTTGAGAAATGAAGATAAACTCTTCAGGACGAGGTTCTGAGAAAGACTTCTTAGGACGACGTTCTCAGACAGACTGACTTAGTAATATATTGTTTTTTAACATATTTAAGCTAGTACTTGACTACATTCCCACCTGATGGTAGGTGGCGATGTAACCTAGGGTGGTAAAAACCTAGCTTAGCTTAAACGTAGCTTAATAAAACCCTATTCACTCTCGTCTTAAAGACACCTACATTATAATCGGACGGGAATACTGACGCAGAAATAGTATTTCAGTCTTTGGCTGCACGTATTATGAACGTAGAAGCAAATCGCTTCTTACGGGTGGCGGGGATGACTACGAGGCAGGGGTGATAGCCCGCCGTGCGCCTAGTAGTCCGACGGTGAAAGGGGAATGGAGGAATTAAATCATGTAATTCCTTTGCACATTCTCCAAAATGTATCCTGTAGAATACTGATAGTCTGGCTTCCCTACGCCTATGTTCAAGACATATGATTACTTACAAATAGGAGTACAGCAACTTTGTGTGGAGATCAGCGTTTAGTCTAACATTGCAAGGGTATAACAACACAAATAATTTTATTTTTTACACACATATATACAGTCACGCTTATACCATATAAGGGGAGGCAGAGACCACTTCTTTCCACGTGCTATGATCGTTTAATGTGGCTGAGTGGCACACATGTTATTTCTTACTGTATTACAATTATTATATGTATGTCTACGACAAAGTTCAGATAGAATAATCTGTTTTATGTATATTTGTTTCAGGTAACACATGTCACCGAAACAGTGATTGCTCATCCACGTTTTCCTGTGAAGGTATTGTCCCGCGAATTTATCACACGACTCCTCTTTTGACACGTAATACGTTCTAATAATGCCAGCCCGCATTGGGGCAACGTGGCCCATGTATATAGTCCATAACCTTATCCCTCTCTTTTAAGGAGAAACATGACCTGCAGTAGGATTAGCATGCCGAGCATATTAGACTTATAATGACTAAACACTCATCTACTTATATAAGTGAGTCACATGAATCAGTACTTGTCTCTTTCGACCTTTCCTCTAATGAAACTTTGAAATCGCTACCACTATAAGCACCCCGAGTCGAGTCACCCGAGGATGGGCAATCTGGGCCTTCGTCCTATGCGTCCATAATCTCCAAGACTCTCTGGTCTGAGACCTCCTAATCTTTCGATACCTTTCAAGTTTTCTTGGTATGCAAAAAAGAAACGCAATATTAAAATGATGTATTGTATAAATAGATAGTGAGTTCTTCAGCCAGTTCTCACAACACCCATAGGAGGAGATGTACGTTATTATGTAGTAATTACTATGGAGCAGTCACCACTATGAGGCAGTCACCACTATGAGGCAGTCACGGCGTAGGTTAAACACACGTATATGAAGCAAAATAATATGCTTATATACACCAAGGAGTCCAGTGACGTTTGGTATTTCGAAATTCTACTTCTACGTACGTGTATGCCATCCATTGCTACATTACATTTAGATACACTTTCATTATCATCAGTAGCCTGTGAAAATCCATTGCTGGGCGTGGACCTTCTCCTAAAACAGGACGGATTCGCCATAATGTCTCCGCTTGGCAGGCTTATTGGAGATCACACTACATTTTGATAAAGCGGCTGCCCATTGACATGGTATATCTCTTAGCTGGTTCTCACAGCAATCATGCGAAGGAATGCAGTGATGCTATATATGCCGGCGCGACACAGCGGTGAAACCAAATTCTATTAAAACTATTATAATTTAGCAATACTATAGTTACACACATATACACGATATCCCATAGGTATCATGGCGCCAACTGTCAGAATATCACCACAGACTATAAAAAGATACGGAGACAATCGACGCATTAAACGCCCACTCGGTGGGTTATTGACTGTTGAAATTTGTCAAAAGCAGCCGATGTTGGGGACGCAGCAGACGGGCGACATTTAACCGGACAAATATAATGGAGGCCAACTGTTCTCTTGGTCATGTTGTGATTCCTCTCTCGTTTGACACATGAAACACGCATTTTAATTTTGATATCACTACGAGATAATTATAGTAACCACTACCTTTCTAAATGGGAAATGCCGAAATAATTATAGATTTACAAAAAAAAAATACGGAACCATTTTTACTTGAGCTCTCGTACCATAATGGCAACTACTAAAACGGAGATCAGGTTATATCGGTAGCTATACTTGACCAGTTTTGATAAAATATACTTCAGTATTTCAAATGGATTAGTACTTTTAAGACTGCAGTAGTGTGTGCAATACAACCGGCTGGTTCTTGCGTGAAGATCGAACAAATAAACAAACAGACATGAAGAAAACAAAAGATGGTTTCGATTTTCAGAAGCCCTTAACGAGTCGAACTGAGTTAGATTTTTTTTAAATATCTTTAATGTACTGACAACGGAGTTTTACAATTTTATAATAATATAGACGAGTAAGGTTAAATTAAAAAACAATATTTGTTAATTCTGTCAGTTTAAAATTAAAAAAAAATATTAATCTCTCAGAAAGATTATTATACTTTTTAAATATGTCTCAAAATCTTTGAATCGATGAATACATCAGATACAAAAAGAGATAAAAAAAGACTACAATAGAACAAATATACATAATTCATTATCACACCAAAGTACAAACACAATTTATAAACATTTGTATCAATAGTATTTATAAAAAAAAATACTATTATATTTATTTATAAATTAGTAGTATTTATTTATAAATACTATATATAGTATTTATTTTTCCACTTTGCTAAGCTGTGTTAAAATAACAGATAAGTTTATTAATCTGTGTCGAAGTGCGGCTACCTGCAAGCTGTTCGTCTAGCTAACCCATTGGCGGAGTTAATCTCTAAACGTCAAATGATTTAAAATAAATCGCTCGGCTAGAAAGAGGCACCACTTTAAAGCGCACTCTTTATCGAGAGTCACTTATTTATGATAAAACGATCTCAAACGAGGACAGTTAACCGACAGTTTAAAAATGAATTCACTGGTGTTAAAGAGATATCATGGTATTCCAAAAAATATTAATTGTCCCAAATGAATTTATTAGGTACCCACTATTCCGTTAGCAGACCATTTTATTGGTGACCTTCAAGTTCAGAGACGCTATATATATATATATATATATATATATATATATATATATATATATATATATATATATATATATANCATGTCTATCTATCGGTGCGTTGATGCGTTAAATGGACAAACCACCAAAGATGACTATATTTCCAGCAGTGACCGCATTTGTAAGAATTTAAAAAGAGTTTTAAAGGGTTCTAGTAAAGGGTTTCCCTTTCATTAGGATTACTACAAATTTCCCGGAAATTAAATTAAAAACACTATTGAAGGGGTTCCCCAATAAGTGCTGTCCCCAGAGTATGCATACTATACTAATCTGATGTTCAGGAACTACATCGGTAAGCAATTGGAGGTTTTTTAAAGGGTTTTAATAAAGGGTTTCCCTCTCAACGGATATTTGAAATCCATCACATCGAAAAAGCTCTTACCTTTAGGGAATGTATAAAAAATTGATAAACAATTGGGTAACCCCTTGATTGACTGAATATCTAACTTAGTGTTATCCCTTCAGAAAGAATAAGCAATAATCAATAGGTAACAAAATTGAAAGAGTTACCCAATTAATGGGTTACCCTTTGAACAAGTGTAATCAAACGAATGGCTTGTCAGGGCACTTGATTTTTAGTATCAATGAATATAAATTACAAAAGAGGAAAATGCTATATTAAAAATGCTAAATAAGGTAAATTCTAAGGTGAATGCTATATTAAAAATGCAGTGGCCCATTTATCTTCACGGTGGGTTAAGTACATATATATTTTCCTCTCACGATTTCAAAATAGCAAGGTGTTATAATTTAACAATTTTCATACAATATCACACACATCAAAACTCGCTAAATCGTTATCATTAAATTCTGGAAGTCCACCGCTAGAAAAGGGCGTCTTCCTCAAAAAGGAGGAATTTGCCATAATGTGCATAATCTGCAATAATTTGCCATAATCATGGCAGGTATCTTGGAGATCGCATTAGATTTTGATTGATTAACAGAATAACACTGCCGCCCCTTATTCGGTTAAATCCGTGATGTCTCAAAACATCCACGAGAGGAGATGCGAGTACTCGTATAACGCTGTCACTACGCCGACGCCACATTGCAACTCACTAAATATTTATCAATAATCTCAAAAGTAACAAAAGAAACAATAAAAATACGGCGCTCAACGGGTTATTAATTTCGCATATTTAATCAGTTTCTTTTTTTTTTAATATTTAACGACTCGAATATTCAAATGAGCGCTTTAACGATTACTTTTATTGACAGTTTATGGAACGGAAACTGAAAACGACTTAGATTCGAATTTTGAACGTGTACATGAAATTCCATTTTTGAAAAACAAAACATTGACTATAACAAGGCTCCGCCCGCGTGAATGTTTACAGAAGTTCGAGAACCATTTTTATTTGAACTCTCGTACCATAGTGCTGACTACTAAAACGAAGATCAGGCTATATCTTCAGTTCAACTTGGCCAATTTTGATGAAACGTGCTGCACCACTTAAGTTGGAATAGTACTTTTAAGACGGCAATAATACGACCAAAATCTATTGACTGGCTTTTGCGTAAAAGACCATAAACAAAGATGCCAAAAACAAAAGATGGTTTCGGATTGGTAACCACGTACTTTATAATATTAGTATCAATAAGTTTCAATAAGTTCACGCATTTAGGACGAAGTGCACATACATATCTTCATATGCATACTTCTTTAAATATAGTATCGGACTCCAAACTCAGTCTACTCAAATCACACATTCTTCATTGATTGAATCTTTATAAAGTTGTTATTACATAAAGAAAACAATAATTTACTATAATATAATTACAAAATATTTTCAGTCCATACATTGATTAAATTATATTATAGCGAAATAATGACCATCGAGCCAGTTTTAAGTTATAAATTAGTACTGTCATATATCCACTGAATGTATCCACCTCGATTAATAGATTAGTATATAGATCCCAAAAAAACACCTTCCAAAAATAGGCATAAAACCATTAAGAAGTGTGTGTGTGTGTGTGTGTGCGCACGTGCGCATGTGCGTGTGCGTGTGTGTGTGTGTGTGTGTGTCTGTGTGTGTGTAGTGTGTGTGTGTGTATTCTTAAAAAAATCACTTCACACCAAATTAAAGGCGGGTACAACTAAAAACCGCGACATAAAATTAAACCAAACTGTAACAACGCCATCTGTCGGACAGCAAGTAAAACTTTATTGAAATACCGTTCTTAACAATTAGCAAACATACAGAGTCATCAAAAATCAACGAGGCATCTTATACACGGCTGAACATCAAAAGACGACGCATCAATCATCTGAGATGGTCCCACGACAATGGACAGAATCTTTAAACAGAGCGCGCGCACACACACACACACACACACACACACACACACGCACACGTACGGTAATTAATTAAAATTATTAATGACAGCGGCGTAATAATGGTTAATCGATATTCTCGAGTCGCTCGCGAATCTACGCGCGGGTTTGAAAGGGTAGGAATATTCATCATCATCGCCAGTCCATATTTAACCCCACTGCAGGGGCGCAGACCTCCCTTGATCTGGAAGACGATTAGGTCCAATTCTGGTTAATGCTGGCCTCGTTTGGAATGATAAACTTCATAGAACATCGTGGGCGTGCAAGTTTCCTCACGAAATTTTCTTCTCCGTTCATACAATACAATACAATATAGACCTTCCATGAGCCTGAAATAACGCAGTGGTATTGGACGGGTATCGAACCTAAGACCTTTTTAACCGCGACTAGTGTCTAGCACCGCATAACCCCCAATTTATTTAGAACATATTTCTGTTCATTTTAATATACATAATGTTTAACGTTTCGTTATAACCGTCTATTTTTATATCTGTCTGTCAGTCCTCAGATTTGTCCTCAAATGGAAAATTTCATTCAATTCCAAAATCAGGTAGGAGATTATATAATCTGAGTGTCAGTCCTTCATATTATGCTAGAAAATATTTATTTATTCAAAGATATTAAGACAATAACACTGCAATTTGGTACAATTGGTTATAGTTGTACACAGTTTTCTGGTATACAAATACAGATATATTGTATATAGCAATTATTCTAGCAACCCGACCGATGCATCATCTGCAGATTTCTTTTAATGATTTATTTTGTACTATGATATTTAACATATAAACGTGGTGTTGTTTAATTTATCGCATATCAATAACCGTGAACGACAATGAAATATTGAAACAAAACAGTGACTAACAATGA
>WUAW01005022.1:3146-27546 GCA_017165845.1 Thaumetopoea pityocampa | reverse complement strand
AATTCACAGTGATACTTTTAAACGGCCGATCACTGTGATTTTTTCATTGTGACGCTATTTATTACCTAGTAATAGTGAATCTTGCCTAGACACATAGATTTAAACATTTGATAACAGAAAAATAAATATTAATAATTACCTTTATCTGTTGCGTGTCCATCGACTTCCTTCGACAGGAATAATAACGGACAGATTTTACTGTTTAGTATTCAGTGGGGAATTTTATTATATTTTCTTTTATTCAAGTGACAAAGTGTGCAGTTTATGGTTGTTCATATACTATGAATTTACGTTTCCAATTGTTCTTATGTAACGTAAAAGAAAAACGATGGATTCAAGAATTTGGTTTGATACCAAGAGTTCTAGAAGTGATTATGAATAATCAGAAATTTTAAGGAAGTAAAGCATGCGTGGAAACATGAGTTTAAAGAATATAAAATTGGTCACTTTTGATGCGACCAACACTCTACTTAAGTTCAGACAACCTCCGTGGCAGTATTACGCAATGATGGCCTGTGAACATGGATTTCAAATTTCCCCTGACTCTCTGAAAGCACCGCTGAAGAATAGCTTTAAAATAATGTGGAAACAGTACCCTAATTTTGGGAAGTCGACAATAGCATGGAAGGACTGGTGGCGGGAAGTAGTTAAACTGACATTCAGAGATATCCTCCCTTCCAATATAAAAACAGAACTAATTGCAAATAAATTGATAGAAGAATTCACAACTTCTAAGTGTTGGTGTATCGCAGATGGAGGTGATGTTTTAGTCAATTTATTAAAAAAACAAGGAATACCTGTAGGAGTTATTTCTAATTTTGATCCTCGTCTCAAAGACATACTAAAAAATGTTGGAATGTATAAATACTTTGACTTTATAATAACTTCCTATGATGTTGGTGCTAGTAAACCAGATATAAGGATATTTGAAATTGCCTTGAAGAACCCAAAAGGAGTATTTAAACCATTTGAAGCTCTACATATTGGAGATGATGTGAGGAATGACTATGAAGGAGCGAGGGCAGCTGGCTGGCATGCTTTACTTGTTAATCCTAATTTAAATACTGAGACACCACCAGCAAGGAATCATGTGTTCAATGATTTAGAACATTTAGTTTGTACTATAGATCAAAATACCCTTATGCTGTAGATTTTACTTTACACATTTATTTTTAAATGCCCTAATTGAATACAATGCCTAACAGTTTATAATTTAAGCCTTGTTTTATTCAACTCATGATGTACAAATTCTCTAAAATTATTACAAACATTCTCCAAACAATAATGGCATTTTCATAAAAACTTGTGCCTTATAATATTCTATCTGTTATCTGTGTCTCAGATCATATGGACTTATTAATTACAATTTAAGCATGTTCCTCTTTATTATACAGTTAGTAATATATTTTATCCTGTATAAATTTATTTAAAAGAATGGTTAAACCTAGTTAAGTCTATCTATACTGTATTAAAGTCATACACAGGGTTATAATTATACATTAAATATTGTTTGGAATTTTTGATTGCTACTAATAAAATGGATACCTATTCAATAAAAATTATTTAAATTTAATTAGAACACATGGTGCAAGTTGTGATTGTTTAATGCATTTAGTAAGTATATTAATAATGTTTATAATAATACAGATGTAATCATACATTGGCAGGGTTAATAAATAAGATAGAATTTCTGTCATAAGATTTATGTTAAGGCATCAATCAGAAACTACGGAATGGATTTTAATGGAGTCTTTAATGGAGTATTACTGTCTTAAAAAGGCTGTTTTATTGCAATCAGTTAACACTTTGTCAACCATCAATTTTATACTGTTACTATGTTATGTCACTAGCTGTTTTTTTTTTCATGACTAAACATGATGTGCAAAGTTTTTGCAATATTGCCTTGGGTGTCATAAATTGAAATAGATAATGCAAGTGCAATATAACTCATCATTAGTTAACAACTTTTGGCTTCGAAAAGATGAGTTAACTCATCACTGGTCAACATTGTATGAAGAAAAAGAGAACTTATTAAAGCTTTAAAATATTTGATCCAACATTGAGATTATTGCTAAATAGAAAACAAATTTGAATGTCAATAATCAATTCAGTAATAATTAAATAAACAATTTAATAATCTGTATATTTTTCTACTAATGTATTTTCATATTCTATTTTTTAATTATGTTTACATAAAGCCATCTCACCAATTTCATAGGTAAACAGGCTACTAATAGTTCTCATTTTTATGTGTTCATTTTATGTAATAAGATATATTTAATGCTTATTTAAAGCTATTCTTAATAAAAGCCAAACTAATGAACAGTTCATTATTGGCCCCAATGTCTACAGCTATACTTAATAGCTATGAATCATTATCCATATTAAATGATAAAATCCTTTTTAACCGACATAAAAAAGGGAGGAGGTTCTTGGTTATATTTTGTTGTTTGTTACCTCATAACTTTGTCATATATAAAACAATACTGATTTTTTTTTTTTTGAAAATGAAAATGTCCCCTATTTTCAAGAGGGTCCCGTTTTATTTTTATGGGCATTGGCCCTGGGATTCCGAAGATATACCGGGAAACTCCTGAAAATCGAACAGAAAAATATTAAGCGATTGAAATATTGGTAGGTTTATGACAATCCAAGACTATGTAGGTACTTCTTACCAAACTCTTTAACGACAAAGAACACGAATGTGGAAAGCAGACGTCGGAACTTCGTCATGAAATAATGCAACATAGCTGTCTCGAGTTTAATGGAATCGTCATGAGATGCACTGTGGCTCAGACGGTGGGCACGTGGCTCCTCCGTGTCATTGGATAGATTCTCGTACATCAAGCACAGACGGAGGGCACGTTGATCTTCCGTCTCGGATAGACGCTTGTGTACCAAACAGATGGTAGGCGCGTTGATTTTATATTTCATTGGAAAAAATGATCGCGAATTAATCTGAGACGGAATGGTCTTAACATATATAGGCTGGCATCGTCTACAAAAATAACAATAATTGTATATTATTGTCCTAATAAATTGATTGTGATATTCAAGTAAATTGAAGTAAATGAATAACGTGATTATTTTATATTTTTTGGTGCTTTTGTTGGTTTTGATTTTTGTTAATTTTTTTTTCACATATCAATAGTTATGATTGGTCAAGGCCCTTACAATACCAGCGGACCCTTTTTGTTGAAGTGAAACCGCAAAATTATTGCAAGTTGCAGGAGCAGTTCGCAGACCTTATCAGATGAGTAATGTGTGTACCACTTAAAGCTATAAAATATATTTAAATTGTTCGTGAAATATGTAGGGTTTAACATAGGAGCATAAATCCTTAGCAAAAATTTATTTCGAATTGTCAAAATAAAATAAAAACTTGAATGAATCTGGACAGATGTACCTACAACCCATTTGAACCGCTTTCAAGGTTTCGCTGTCGCCAATATTAAAATGACTAGGAATCCAAAGTAGTATAAGCAGGATATTGTAACTGGCATACCTGTGTAGAACTTGTTTAATTTTTAGAATATACAAGACTGTAGAAAATGCACGACCCGAGCGAGCGAAGCGAGCGTGCCGCGGCAGCGGCCGGCGAATTCCACTATATAAATAATAATAAACAAGTGTCGATTGCCCCAAATGTGACTTTTAAAATACACTATATAGCCACGGGTCCTCGATAAAAAATTATTTCAGATCAACAAGCCCATGTCTCCGTAATACGCATTATTACCCTAAAATCATCCGAGCTTAGCGAGTTATATGTCCTCGTGCCCCACTATGAGAATCGCGCCTAGCTTTCGTTGCCATGATGTAGGGCGGATTGACCGGTTTCCCAACTGCAGAGCTTTAATGCTCCGATTCGTGGGCCACCCTTCGTGTAGTGTGATGTAGCCTGAGGCTGATTCGTTCATCATCACATGCTCTCGTACGCATATGCACACGTACGTTCGCGTCTACGTGTCGCCCTTGTCTCACTCGCCTCCAAGCTATATCGCAACTCTAGGTCACACACAAAACCCCGCTAGTCTCGATGTCCCAATGGACTTTAGTGTGTCCTCCCATCCAACAGTTGACGTTGACCTTCCTCCAGCGTGTAAACAAGGTCCAACTTACATACTGATATATAAAGACGTTTGGTGAAGACTTTTGCCCGGGACAGCTTCACCCTAGACCGATTGGGCATATGTTTCCATGTTACCCTGTGACCTATATAGTTTTTCTGAAAATATACAGGCTTCTATGCTGCATATTCAGATTCTATAAGAAAATACTTATTCTACTTATTTCTGTTATAACGTGCGTGTTATTAGTAAGACTGAGATTCATTAAAAATAATATGTTATTACACTAAATTGTTTATACAAGACTGGGCAGGGCTTGGAAATTGGTTAAATTTTCAAACCAGTTTGGCCGTGAGTGCATAGGAACATAATAATTGCGGTTTGGTGCCTTTAAACCGGTATATTAAACGTTATTCTGCAAATAAAGTTCTCTTTAAGTTTAGCGTTCATTAACCATTATTAAGCGGTATATACATGAAACTTCATTGATGTAACGCTGCCGAGAACAGAGACTCAAGAGTGTGCTATTCTGCTATTTGCCGCTTTTGACTTTAAGCAGTTTATTTCTGTTACAGAACAAAATGCTCATCGGTTTCATTCTGAACGAAAACAATATACGAAATCATTAAAAACCTTTATTAACCGGTACATTTTGAAGCGGTTCCGAGCCTTGAGACCAGCTACTAATCGAAATGTTTTCATTTTCTGTTTAAATGCCTGTAATGTTCAATCTTCTTTTGAATAAAATAAAATACTTTAAAGACGTACTAGTATCTATCTATACTATTATAAAATTGTTAAATGTCAAATTTTCAAAAATCAAAGTTATTAAAAAGAAGCTACTCAGTTCGACTATTTCAGGGCTTCTGAAACCGAATCCGTCGATGTTTGTTTGTTTGTTCGTGCTTCACGCAAAAACCAGTAGATAGATTTTGATTAAACTATTACAATCTTAAAGGTACTATTCCTATTTAATTAATGCAGCATATTTCATCAAAATTGGTCCAGTAGAATTGAAAATACAGCTTGATCCCTGTTTTAGTAGCCGCCGCTTAGGTACGAGAGGTCAAGTGAAAGTAGTTATAAGGTTTTTTATATAAATCTATCTACTATGATTGTCGGGATTTCCCATGTAGCAGAAAACCGATACTCACGCGAGCGGAAAATAGCACATTTTGGAACCTGTCTATATTAACTAAAGTAATACTAACACATAACTGAGTGAATAAATGAATTCCTTTGTTATATTACTATCAGTACTACATACATACATACAATCACGCCCTTTTACCTGGATCTCCAGCGAGGAATCTACCCCCGGTCTCTCGTGTAACAAGCGGAGATACTGACCACTATATTACCGAAGAATTGGGATAGGCATACACTATTTCTTTCCGCTTGCTATGAAGAAAGTAACTATCCGTAGCCCATTTATTGCCCCCGCGAGAAATGAGACGTGTCGGGTGGCGAACCACTACAAAACCGTTAAAGGTCTGCATTGCGTTCCCACGAAAAGAAAGGAAAGAGGGTGAGGTAGGAAAGGTGTATTGAGCAAGGAATATGGAATTTAGGAAAAGTACTACAGGACATAGGATACAACTATCTCAGAAGGAGTAGGAAGAGAGAGAGTGGTAGTTCGGGAGGCCGAGGTCGCTTACCCGTATACTTAAGTCTATTCCGGGAGAGGTTAAAGACTGAGTAGTTCCTGACCTAAGTAGTAATAACGCAGTTTTAATTTATCAGATATGTTATTATCTAAATGGGTGAAAGGACTTTGTGAGAGTAAATATAATTATGCAATCCAACACGATTCACTGCTAAGTACAGGTAGAGCACACTTCGAAAATATGATTGCAAAAATGATTTTTTTCGCACAAACCTGTTATGGATGCAAGTGAAACTATGCACTGAAAAGGATAAAGCGAGAAGATTTCATCCCGGTGAGAAATTGATTGCACTAAATAATTGTATTTTTTTTTATTTTAAATTTGCGTTTTTTTATGACAAAGTAAATGTTTATTATATAAGTACGAAATAAATTAATAAATTTAAGCATAAACACGTCACTTTATTGTATACATCATTAAAAAATGCGTACAGGAGTAAAAATTTTAAACAACATTATACTGGTGCTTCCCAGGCCTAATTGTATCATTTTGCTACGACCAATAGGAAGTCAAATCTGTCAACCAACGCTTGCAACATGCCCGTTTAATAAGTAGTATCTCCATGTAGTCTGTGTATTACTTCTAAACACTCTTGAGTAATATAATATTCTTTACTTCTAAAAAATATACAAATATATACAAAAGTTGCAAAACATATACTTGTGATATGAATTGTGGTACTTTCCGTCGACAGACCCTCTATTCTTCCACTGCCAAAATTCATCTTCACCACTTGCCACCCGCAATGTTTTAATACTTTCATAACGGATATTGGCAGAATTGTACCAAATTGGTCAAACGCCATTAAAAAAGAAAGAAATACTCCCGTAATGACGCCATTCTATAAACACACTCTAGTAGTGAGTACTCGGACCAATTGGTCCTAGACTGAGTATATTATTAAGAGGCACCTTTATTATTTATTTTATGAATAGTCTATATGTTTATACTAATTGCTTTTATTTTTACAAATAGCTAACCGATATAAAGTCGAAGATTTAAATTAGTCTATGTTATGCATTTTACTAAATGCTGGTTAGGATGAAATGGTTTTAACAATATTGGTAAATTCTCTATATTAATTCTTAACCAAAATTATCAAAATATTCCATTCAATCCTCACCATTCTTTTATAGAGAAAACATAAAATAATTCAAGTTAGCAACAATTGATAAATTGAAATTAAAAAACTACAGTGCAAATATATATGCACTTTCTAAAATGCACTTTAAATACCCATATTTTTCCAGTGGCAACACACAAAACATTGCGCGTCCGTGTCAATTGAAACTCATCTGTGTTACTTAGGATAAGATCAATATAAATTAAAAATGCGGAATCTTCACACATAACAGTGATAATTGTGTTCAAACGTCATCTTCAACAACAGTGCGGGATATTTATGTAGTATTCGCGGATTTCCATGCGTGAGGATCGCCCGTCACATGCCCGACCCTTCGGAATACATTGTACAGAGAAAATGACCGATCTACTTAATGAAGTGCAGTGCTAAAAGTATTATGAGAACTGTCATCCGCAATATGTAGTGCAGTTTTAAATAGTATCTTCTGTTTTACTTTAACATTATTCGCAATTCATCGTGTTAGTATGTCGAAAAGATGATGTGGTCGCTGGCAGTGGCGACAGTCGCGGTGGTGGCACTGTATGTGCGTGGTGAGCAAGTGCTTCTGTTGGACACCACCACGGAGGCGACACTCGGCTGGACCAGGTACCCATATGGAGCTCAGGCGAGCACCCCCGGCTGGCTAGAGGAGTCTTACACTAACTTTGAGAAACAGATAAACTGGCGATCATACGTCGTGTGTGATGTTGCCCATCATAATGTGAACAACTGGCTCTGGACACCATTCATCGAAAGAAGGAATGCTAATCGGATTTACATTGAAATTAAATTCACAATAAGAGATTGCTCATTGTTTCCTGGAAATGCATTGAGTTGTAAAGAGACATTCAGTTTGTTATACTATGAATTTGATGTAGCGACTCGAGAACAGCCCCCATGGGAGCCAGAGAGCTATAAACTGGTTGGTAGAATAGCAGCGGGTGAGGGTAGGTTCAATGCCAACTCAGAAGTTGATATTAACACTGAGGTGAAGAGCATAGCAGTAACTAAGAGAGGTGTCTACTTTGCCTTTAGAGACCAGGGTGCCTGTATATCCATTTTAGCTGTGAAGGTGTACTATATAACATGCCCAGAAGTGACTGTGAATTTTGCTCGGTTCCCTGCAACACCAACAGGTCGAGAGGTGACTGTTATTGAACAAGCAAATGGTACCTGTGTGGAAAATGCAGAAACTGCACAAGGTGAAGCTCCACCAGTATATTTATGTAAAGGTGATGGTAAATGGACCCTGCCAAGTGGTTCATGTAAATGTCGAGCTGGATTTGAAGCAGACCACAATAATCAAGTGTGTAATCAGTGTCCACCTGGAAAATTTAAGTCGCACACTGGTGATGACCTATGCATACCTTGCCCTGATTATTCAGAGTCAACTATTCATGCTGCAGGAGAATGCAAATGTATACCAGGTTTTTACCGAGCTCAGAAAGATCCTAAGAATGTACCATGCACTCAGCCACCATCAGCTCCAGACAACCTAACAGTTACCTTTGCTGACCAATTTTCAATTTCCCTTGCATGGCAACCACCACACAAGACTGGAGGTCGTAATGATGTCACTTACAAAGTTTACTGTGTTAATTGTGGCCGAAGTGTTGAATACAAACCTGCTTCACATGGTTTGAACAACACTAGAGTAACAGTCATTGGTTTAGATCCTGTAACAGAGTATAAATTCCAAATATATGCTGAAAATGGAGTGACTGAATTAACTGGAGAAGAGCCAAAAAAAGTGGAGATAACTGCTGTTACAGAAGCTTCTGTTGTAAGCGTTGTCTCAAAATTAAAAGTTGTGAGTGTTGAAAGTGACAAGTTATCTTTAACTTGGAATCCACCACCAATCGACTTGACTGATCCTGATGACACTATAGAGAGTTATGAAGTGAAATGTTTCCCTAAAGATCACTTGGAAAAAAATGCAAATGGTACATTGAAAGTTACAAAAGAACCCCATGTTATAATAACTGGTTTAAAAAGAGATACAGAGTATGGTATTCGAGTTAGGGCAAAAATGAAACGTGGTTGGGGAGAATTCAGTGGTATTATTTATGCACGGACAGGTTCAGTTCTAGAAACAACTTTTGTAGGTGAAGAGGAAGGTGCTCAAGTAAGATTGGTTGCAGGTGTTATGGTTGCAGTTGTAGTTTTATCCGTGGTAGCTATTATAGCAACTGTACTCTTTTTTAGATCCAGACCAGATGATGAATGTGATAAAAAGCAACCAGGTGACTGTAATGCACTGAACTATAGAAATGGAGAAGTATACACTGGCCCTGAGCGACCAATAAAAACTAGTAGCAATGCAACTACGCCATTATTTGCTGGGACTGGTTCTAGAACATATATTGACCCTCATACCTATGAGGACCCTAATCAAGCTGTCAGAGAATTTGCACGTGAAATTGATGCTTCATGTATCACTATAGAGGCTATAATCGGAGGTGGTGAATTTGGTGATGTATGTCGTGGAAAACTCAAATTACCTGCGAGTTGTAGCCAAGAGATTGATGTTGCTATAAAAACTTTAAAACCTGGATCAACAGAACGCGCTCGTAGGGATTTTCTCGCTGAAGCATCGATTATGGGTCAATTTGAACACCCCAATGTAATTTTCTTACAAGGTGTGGTTACTAAATGTAATCCGATAATGATTATAACTGAATTTATGGAAAACGGATCTCTGGATACGTTTTTAAGGGCCAATGATGGGAAGTTTCGTGTTCTTCAGTTAGTTGGAATGCTTCGAGGTATTGCCACTGGGATGCAATACCTATCAGAGATGAATTATATACACAGAGACTTAGCTGCCCGTAATGTTTTGGTTAACTCTCAGCTTGTTTGTAAAATTGCTGACTTTGGATTGTCCAGAGAAATAGAATCTACTGCAGATGGTGCTTATACAACTCGTGGTGGTAAAATACCAGTGCGATGGACAGCACCAGAGGCTATCGCATTTAGGAAATTCACATCAGCTAGTGATGTTTGGTCTATGGGTATTGTGTGTTGGGAAGTAATGAGTTTTGGTGAAAGACCATATTGGAATTGGAGCAATCAGGATGTGATTAAATCTATAGAGAAAGGATATCGTTTACCAGCACCCATGGACTGTCCAGAAGCTGTGTATCAACTTATGCTTGACTGCTGGCAAAAGGAGCGTACACACCGTCCTACTTTCTTGAGTATTGTAAAGACACTAGATAAACTTATTAGATGCCCTGACACCTTAAGAAAGATAGCGCAAAATCGCTCTGCTGATCCACTTGCAGGTGATACTCCAGATTTGATTCAGTTCTCTTCTGTTGAAGAATGGTTGGAGTGTATCAAGATGTCGCGGTACATAGAGAAGTTTCGCACGGCAGGTATCAACGACATGGATGCAGTTGTCGACCTTACAGTTCACCAGCTTGCTTCTCTTGGCGTGACGCTCGTAGGACATCAAAAGAAAATAATGAATAGTGTGCAAAGCATGCGTGCGCAGATTCGTGGCAGCGGCCCATATGGCTTCCTGGTGTAAGAGATTTTGTATGTGCAGTGTATAGCAGGAATCACCTGTGGACTTGATCTCGACATGCAACAATTAAGAGTGATTTTTACTAATGAAAATGATGCATTTTGTATATTTTTCTAAAAAAAACTGCCATAGAGTTTAGATATCTATAGAATAAAAAAGGAGACTTTTATTGATATTAAGAAAAGTTTATCAACTATACAGTACTGTTTATATTTCTCTTTATTTAAATTTTTATTGCAATTATTATTTAGTAGAAGAGATAATTTTAGCAAGCTTTTTATTGCTGTGAAGTCTATAAGATAAACTCTCTGGTCTAAGGTAGCATTCAACCCGATATCTGTAGCAGTTTTAGATTGTCAGATTGCATCTCATTGATAAACTATTAGACAACGAAAGATAAAATTTTAAGTTATTGTAGTTGTGAAAACTGTTATTTTTCATTCTATGAGCTGAATAGAAATATTATTTGATATTTGAATGATAAATGTGGTGATAATGTCAATGTTATTTTTAATTATTGATAGCCGGTGTATCATATACAGAACAATATTTTGTAAAAACAAAATTCTATCTAAATTGTAGTTAGCAAATTTTTCTGTAATTATTCATAACATATTATTTCACTGTACTTGTTTATATGTAATACAGTCAATCAAAGTCAAATGTTATTACGCACAAGATTTTTAAAAGATCGATGTATCAATAATTTTATTACAAGTTATGTATTGTCCCATTCTCAAAACAAGTACATAATTTGTAATTGAAACATAGGTGACATGAAACATGCATCTTAAATGCACTGCAAGCGTCTCGTTTAGCGCTTGACGTCTTACGAACTTTTGTTATACTTATGACACCAAGGGCAAGGAGTGTGCACAGCGGCCATTATTTTTTATTATTTCCAAGTGTCTCACAATACACTAGTCTCTAGGCGAGGCACCAACCGGTGCATTTAAGGCCTCAGTTTTGTATCACAACAAAATTTACATTGAAATTAAGTTTATAAAAAAGTCTTTGAGCAAGTTATAAGATCCATAAATTACCTGTTGTGAAACTAATTCTGTGATTGAAGTACTCAGTGAGCTCGTGTCTCAGCCCAATAGTGCGTTTGAGTTTATTGTATGACGTACACACTCCCTTGCATCGCGTCTATATAAGGCTGAACAATTAATGTAATTTCGCTCTAAAATTTATGTGTAACCATTTTCCTTTTTATTCTATTAAATAGTGAGGGTGGCAATTATGGCGTTAGATATATATATTACATTTCGCTGTAACAGTTGGTTAAATACCAATAAAAAAGCTCTTTTATAGAAACTAATATGATTACTTTAAAAATTAGGTATCTTAAATGTGACAGCGGAATATAAATCACATAAAATTATATAGCTATTGATCCATATATCTTAATGCCTTTAACTCACTTCTCTTGTACTCCATTCGCATATAAATTTTAAATTGTGAAACAAAATTGAGATTGGAACACTTTGGAGAGTGAAAGTGATTCAAGGCGTTTCTACTCAATTTTGTTTTAGTTTGCTATGTGTATAATATACTATTGTATTTATCTCTGGGCATACGGACGAATGGCTCTGGGTCTATTAATTTATTACCGGGCCCTTAACAAACAAGGACGTCTGCATGCACATTACCCTCTATCTATTCTCACACGGCCTAGAGCACAAGAGTCACAGTACTGTGTCCCACAACTATCAAGTAGGCAGTGCGGTTCTACAATTTTATTGTTAATTACTGTCAGATCAAATTCTGTACATTTATTAAAATATCAGTTATTTATGACTGACAGTCCTGTAGACGCGTTGATTTCATCCATTGACAATATTGTCTGATATTGTAGGACATATTGTCAACAATTGTTGGAAAAGATTCATAAATGGTATTATTCCATGTAGTACAAACGGCCGAAGCCTTGTTCGCCGCCCTCCTGAGCCGACATCGCCTCTACATTTGTAATATCATTAGTTTCTAGTTGTTTTCCATTATTAACTTTAAATCGAAGTCGAACGGACCGTTCGTTAGAATATATAAAATGACAAATGCCAACGTAGGTTTAAGCGCTTTGCTAACTGTACCACTGCGAATGTATAAACGTACTGCTGTGTGGCGACTGATTTTAATGCTGGCGATTATTCTATATTGGAGTTGTCATCTATAAAAATATTTTTTCTCTTTTTATATGAAAACTGGCCAAATTATGATTTCGATGACAGTACATGACAGTAAAAACTACAAGTTACATGATATAAGTGGCTTAATTCAATACATCTATAAGTTAAATGAAAGTGCTTTTTAAACAATTGTAATACCTTATAAATTTCATTTAAAACAAATTTAAATATTTTTGAACTATATTTGGGAATTAGAGCTTGATTATATCAAGGTTTCCATATGGTTACATTCAAGATAATTGTCTTTTTGATTTTGCTATTAGAATTATTTTGGTCAAAATATCCCTAGATTCTGGATATTCGTAAAATATTATAATCCAAGAATATTGAAATACGTTTAAGTTAAAAGTTAATTTCATAGGTACTACAATTATATGGAAATGAATAGTACTGTCAGCGAACTCTTGATGTGAAGTCTTAAAGCCCTTCCACGCGCCTCTGTCTGCCTGTGCACAATACAGGTTTGCATACAGTCATTGCATATACAGTCGAGCCCAAGTGCTGGGTGGTTGCATCGCTCAAGATTGAACTGCATGGTTTAAAAACACAGTGAGGTTCACGCATACTTTGTTTGCTCGAGCTTGCATTGTGTGGTCAACCTTGGTGTTCTATCTTAGTTTATGTAAAAAAAATAAACTAAAACTACAAAAACTAGACAAAGTGTGGACGTCATCTATAATAAAATAAAACTTTCATAATTTTTTTTCATAACTTTATAGTTTTTTAAATTTAGAAGTTTTCACTTTTATATATGGCAATTCCTAATAGAATATAATTTTTACATGATTTAATAATCCTAAGAAATCTTATAGTTACACTAAAACTGCTCAAATCCATTACATACGAAATATAGACAAGCATTTATATACAGAAACATAGGTTACTCACATCAGCATATTTATGTACGTTTTGTGAGTATCGTATTATTATCATAGGCCTGTTCAAATTATAAAACATATTAGCTGAATGTGACAGTAAATTACTAACTTTGTAATTTCTGTTTACTCTATAATCTTCATGCTGTTCACTGCTGGACATGCGCTTCTTTGTCTTCTTTCTTGGTTTATGGCGTTTGACCAATTCGGTACAATTCTGCTAATTCCTTATGAAATAATCATAAACTTAGGGGATGGTGAGAAGCCGAGGTTTGACATAATTTGCACGCTTGGCAGCCGTCATGTGGATCGGTGGCAATTCTTCATAGTAATTTCATGTTTTTATTAATATTATAGCATATGCCCTTTTTGACACTGTAGCTAACATATTAGCGATGATTACATTAGAATACATTCAGTAGTTTTTGTGTGATGCCGTAACATACTTTGTCAGTAGTAGCCGACGCATATTTATGTAAACCAAAATTCAAAATGGCTTGATATTCGCTCTGTGGCGCTATTATTAATTAGCGTCACACAAACTGTCCCCCGGGTGCCGTACGCTGAAAACACTGACAGTTTTACACTTCCGGTTTCACGTATATTTATTTCAATTTCGAATGTTAACTACTATTATAATATATTAAAGTATCTGCGGAACTACTGAGAGAGTATGTTACAGCATCACACAAAAACTGCTAAACGGATTCTGATGGAATCTTTCTAATATTGATGTTGCGGACGAAGCGGTGACTATCAATGTTTTAATAAAATATAGATTTTGATCTATGGAATACTATATTTTTTGGCGCGAAATTACTCGTCAATAATTTTTATGAATAATTGTCACATTCTGCGCTTAAAGTGAATTTAAAGAGAAAAACAGCCGTGCTCGCGATCAAATATGCTGAATTAGCTGAGCTCGCGAAAGTCATACGTCGCCTGTGGTCCCCGACAGGAATATGATCACCGTCAGCCGATACATAAATAAACTTTTCACATCGCCCACGACGAAAAAGACGACAAATAAGCTAGCTAAGTCTCAACTCGCATTACACTAGCGCGTGACTCGTGTTGATGATTTACAAATATGTTGCTGAAGTTCAAATACCGCGGTTCAAACGTTGCTTATAATCTTAAAAGAATATGGATAATTGTAAAAAAGCGCAACAAAATACCATCCAGGGAATGGGTACAAATACCCTTCGAAAGGGCGACAGTAGACCCAATTAATACTAGCCAATAGCGTATGTTGGTACACATGCGAATTTCGCGATATTTTCTATAAAATAGGTCATATCTGCATTAGAAAAATAAAGACGAGTTTATGCTAAGCGGTATACAACTCTTTGTCAGTGTTCAAGAAAAAGTTTGTAAGAACCAAACGGGAAATCCCATAGTCCTATAGACGCCTATGCTTCACGCAATACGTACAAAAAAGTGCTTTTAAAATGTGTAACTCATGCTCTGCTCACGTGGATAAAATACCTCCTTTGAAAAATGTTTTAAGTGAACGAAGAAGTATTTTAAATGTGCTAAAAACAATATTTAATTATTTACTTTATTTCTTTTTACAAATTTTCTTAAATTTGCAGACTGAGCTCTTTAAAATAATGTTTTCAGTAATCTTCTCGACGTCCGCCAAGTGTGTCGAGATTATGTCAAATTCTCCCCTTTATACGAACTATGACCCCGCCCACAACGTGTGACTGATGATCTGGTGTCTTTAGTGGATCTATACTGTTACATATCTAATATTTCAAATATATAGACTCAACGCGAAGTATTGCGTTATGAGAAAAATAAACTTAGAATAAATATGAAAAAATAATACCATTATTTTGCGGGCAAAAGCTAGTTATATTATAAAATTGTTAAATGTCAAATTTTCAAAAATCAAAAATATTTAAAAACAAACTATGCAGTTCGACTAATTAAGGGCTTCTGAAACAAAATCCGTCGATGTTTGTTTGTTTGTTCGGGCTTCACTTAACTTACTTAACTTTGGTTAAACTGTTACAATCTTAAAGGTACTATTTCGACTTAGATAATAGGGCATGTTTCATCAAAATCGGTCCAGTAGAATTGACGATACAGCTTGATCCCTGTTTTAGTAGCCGCCGTTAAGGTGCAAGAGGTCAAGAAAAAGTGGTTCTTATGCTTTTTTATAAATCTATGATTGTGTCAGGGTTTCCCATGTAACGAAAAACCGACATTCACGTAGGCGGAGCCGCGGGCAAAAGCTAGTTTACAATACGATTGCTCACCTGGTCGGATCTTAAGCATAATTTAACTATTATATTAAAAATAGATAAAAATGACGATTAAATTAAATTACGAAGATATTTATTTGCATATAACAAAAATCAGAACTCTGGTGTGAACAGGTTCTTATGATGAGATTTTATATCGATCAGTTTCCTCTGTACCTACCTCATTATATTAAAAGCAATTTGACATTGGATTTATTATTACGGGCTAATTAAAAAACGTGTTCACGTATGCGCCATGGTAATGGCGCATCGTATAACACAAGCTATACAGTAGGAGACTCGCATTACACTTTTACGTATGTGACTATCAGTTCCAAATATTGCATCATCATACAAGACGCTGATACATACCTACATAGCAGCGTAAGGCTACCAAGCTTTTTAGAAAAAATATAGACTATGAGTCTTCATTTTCCTCTGGGAGACTACGCTATAGATTGCAGGAAGTCATGGATATGTCATGGTCCGCTTTTAAGATCACTTTCGTCTTGAACATATTTCTCTCGAGAAACTCCCACTCGGGCTTATGATTTTCAACAACTTCAGTGTGTCACTTTCGCACTGAATTTAGTATTAAATAGACGCTCATATTGACACAATGCTCATATTTAGGTGAGTTACCTCCTAGTGGCGCTCGCCGCTCCTGTAGCAGTAGTGGCTTCATGTACCTAGAGAACTACTGTTTAGCGTGCCATTGCGCCTGTAATTGGAAACAAATTCATATAAATCCATAGAAAAAATTGTAATAAAAAAAACAGGCATTTGTTTTTGTAAATTACCCAATTAGTATTAATAGGTGTCTGAAACAAAAGTGAATAGGTTTTTATTAAATTAGTACATATTAGCAACCTAGGTTACATCGCTGCTTACCATAAGGTGGGATTGTAGTTAAATACTGGATTAAATATGGTAAAAATATCGTATAGTAAGTACGTAAGATGCTATTTAAAAAACACGTATATTATGTGCTAAAATTCATTAATGAGTTAACTACGTTATTCATAAATTATATATACCTATTGTAATATTGTAAATATCACTTCTTTGGGGCGCGGATGGACCTAACAGTTATTTTATTGCACCGCTTGGCCGATAGTTCTTTATCGTCGCTTCTGCGTCGACATATCAGCGATAAAACATTTTTTCCCCACTCCCGCTACGGTTTTATATGGAAGCTGAATTCGGTAACTGAAAACAACATCGGATTGAAATTAATTATTAGGAAACTACCGTTGGTACTTGCAAAATGAAGTGCAACGTCACATATCCTTTTCCTTGGTCGTATAGACATATGTTTAAATAATCATAATATGAAAAAAAAAATGATAATTGTGAAACCAATATTCAACCATCAGTTTCTAAACTGTTTGGCATCGACCATATAATGAATAGAGTATAGCTTGCGTACCTAAATGTTTAAATTATTGATTTCTGTGAAACATTCTCTGAAAATAGTTTAGCTGAAGCAAATATATTTTTATTATTTTTTTATTTTTTTCTAAGTCATTCCACAGAGAAAGAGTACTAATTTTCTGGATAATCATGGCAGTATAAGTTTTATAAGGTAGTCAGTTTGCTAATGCGCCAACTTATTGAGTAAAAAAAGAACATTTCGTTTCAACATGGCTACATCTTGTAAAGTCACATTCAGCTAACATGTATTTTAGCCCGAGTTAACGACACGTAAATAGATCGGGCGTTACTGTATTTTTCAAATATAAGTTCGATGACGCCTATGATTGTTTAAAACACATCAGATTATTGATAGCAGTTTAGAATAGACTTAAGTTATAACAACATTTTGTTTTAATGAATTGAATTAATATGTTGTGAATATTGTGTTCACGACATTCACAGCACTCCACTATGCTTAGTGGATCACATACCTTTACAATCGGTAGTCGAATGTGTATAATATGCGTCTCTCTATGAATGTTTAAGAACAAAGCTAGTGTTGACATAAAATGTACGAGTAGAGTGTACAGCTTTGGATTATCTGTTGTTGAACCAGCCTTAAAATGTTCGAACCCATTTCCTGATGACCGGAATACTTGGTGTATCATTAATATTACTCAAACCACGTAAACTGCAAAACGTTCTCCGCGCTACAGTCGCTGAATCATTGTTCTTATAATATTCTCGAGTGCATAACGCACGGTCTGTCCCCGAGAAGCGCTCCATAGCGACTGAATCTCTAAAAGCCGAACTATCGAATGACATGGGCCCCGCAACCCTCAGGTGTACTGCGTTTACGCAGTGACCCGATCAAATACGAACTTTCTTATGTGACATCTTGTATAATGTGCTCTGCCGGCAAATCGCCAAGTGGTACGCAGCTACTTCACTATTATTTTGTGAAATTGTTGCAAGAATGAAACCAATCTTCAGAGATTCTAGATACCACATTGGAGGCTTCTCGTGCTGTTAGCATTGTATACACATTGTTATAGATTGTTTTTAGCTAGAGGCACGTTTGCCCGACAAAACATCCGGATGTTTTGTTGGTGCCAGCTTCTTCTTTCTTTCTGCTCTGTGACACATTACATGATTCTTAGTAAATTAGGGACATTTTAAATGAGTTTCTGGTACTTTCCAATTTTTGAACGTGATAGCGCCAGACAACGCGGGCGATATTGTCACATTCGGTGATGAAGCGCCGTCGTGTTCCACCATCGTATTCCTTTCAGTAGAATTTGAGATTTCTTGTTAACCGTTACTTGCATACTATAGAAACAATCTATATTGCCTAAACGGCGAAAATTGCCTCAATTTACAATATACAGAAATATAGGTTTTAGAACATCGACGCTTTGAAATTATAAATCGACATAATAGAAAATTATATTCGTCATGTGAAAGAACCAGTGAAAAAGGGAATAATTGCATAGATTAAATGCATTTATTGTTAAACGCATTTAATTCCAATAAGAGTCTATCGCTGGGATAAGAGCATAGATTGTTAATATTAGTTCAACAACTGTAAAGACTTGAGCCACTACACATAGTATTGTGAATGTCGACGTTTCAACCTTCAACCGGGCAATGAAGCTGGTAAACTGAATTCAATTTAAAGTATTCACCCAATTACGATAATAAAATTCAGGAATAACTCGACTTTTCCACGAAGGCAAAATGATGCCAACCTCANATTTCAACCTTCAACCGGGCAATGAAGCTGGTAAACTGAATTCAATTTAAAGTACTCACCCAATTACGATAATAAAATTCAGGAATAACTCGACTTTTCCACGAAGGCAAAATGATGCCAACCTCAGATTATTATTTTATTCATAATTTAAAATTGAATTAGACTCATTTGTGGTGTTAGCCATATTTCAATTGGAGCAGTATAGAAATAACTTTATATAATAAGGAATCACCGCATGTAAATCAAGTTATTATTAAGTCATCAATTAGAAATAAAGTTGTATTGTTATGAACTCGATGGTAATTTGTGTCCATTGAAAAACTTGCCATAAGTATTTACGGTATGTAATTATCAGTCGTGTCGAGACTTACCACTATTGTGACGACACAAACCATGGATTAAAATAAATATACGAATATTTGTCATTGTTTAATAGACTTAAAATATGTAATAAAATTATAATATTAATTTTTTATGGCAATTATTATTGTAATCTCGATAAATGCTTTGATTATAATAATTTCTTCATAAAATGTCTTCCTTAAAGTTGGTTAAGTTAAATTGTCGATACCAACTGGATCACGAATTGACATATTTAGTTACAAAATAGACAACGGTGCTAATTCTGTTGTAACAGAACTTGATTAAATTTAGTCTCTTCCTATATTTTTCTAATGTCAAACGCCAAAACGAGACAGCAAACATTTATAGCTAGTATAAAACATTTATACCTATATTTCTCTTAAACGATTAAAAAAATGTTGCGTTTTTGCGTATCTTTAGTCCGTATGTTCTGAGCTCGCGTCTAAATCTTTTAATTTTGACGTGTCTAAACGAAACTAACAGCACCAAAATTTTAGATATCTCGTTTTGGAGTTTGATATTAGAAAAAGATAGGGAGAGACTAAATTAAGTTCTATTACTGTAGAATTACCACCAATAGTGAGAGATCCGTAATTCCGTCTACCAAAAAGGATCTTTATTAGTATAACAGTCCAATGCTTGTCAGCCTGTTATGCTATAAAATCTAATAAGAATTCAAGCCACATTTATAAATAAATTGTACAAAATACCAAAAACAAATAGTAATTAGACTAAAAATTTAATTCATCGAGAAAAATGTGATTCAAAATTAATTATCTACTAGTTTGCTAAATACAAATACTGGTTAAGTAAAAATTAAAAAAAAAAAAACAGTCATATGGAAGCGAACACTCGCAACATGACAGTATTTTTGCTAAACGGTACATTTATTTATAATGTACTTTTTTACGTTAGTAATTGTTTACAAAAATTCAGTTAACGATCTCTGACTATTAATACGTATTAGTGCCCGTTTTCTGCGTCAAGGTTTTCCTTTTAGATCGGTAAAACAAACAAATGTCTATTTGCCTGCCGTATGTTTGCGGCACTTGCTGTGGTTTCATTATGCTATCAACAATTATTTCAGACTTTTGCTCAGAGTTTTAAATTTCCACTTTACTGTGATCTCTTTGTATTTAGTGTAGGACGTAAATAGTTCATGAAAAACACACACACACACACACACACCCACACACCATTTAGCCGTAGTCATAAAGATAAATGCTCATTCGTTAAGTTCGGACAGAGTACTCTGTACGATATTGATAATGATGATAATTTGATATAATTGTTGATCTATTTCAAGTGCTTTAAAAAAAAATTATAACATGAAATACCCCAAGATTGATGATTGACATTTAACGTTTTGTACTTACATTATCGAATTTCTGATGCGCTAAACGATGTTTAAAAAATAATGGTTTTTATTTACCTGATTTGGAAAAAAACAAGTTTTGGCGTATGACTAATTCGATATAAATATGAATGACACTAAATCAAACATATTCATATAATATATTTATAATGAAATCATGTTTATTTACTACATAAATAATTAGCTAGTAAGAATGAAATAAAAGTTTTGATACATTGGACAAATTAGAACATTTGTATAATAAATGAATATTCAGTATTTTAAACTGAATATTAGATTAATGTGAACTTTTTAAATTATAAATATTGATAACACAGACGATAAAATGTTTGATATTTTCCAAAGGTTCTCCGAGGGAACCTTTGGAAACCTTTTTTTTGGCCAATATTTTCGCCTCTGTGTTAAATTGTCTCTTGTGTACGTATTAGGATTGTATATGCTATCCTCCTGATAATAAACTATATTCCGTAAAGCAATAAATTCGCCTCGATTAGATGTAAATTCATACAGGTTGCACCGCCATCCATCTCGAAATATTTTTTGTCGCATAAGTGTTGTTACTCATTGGTTAGCGCTGTGACTTCGAAATGGTTGAAAAAACTATACCTAATGAGCAATAATTATCCGTAAGCGTTATATCACGAAAAAAACGAATCGAAGTGACGTATAGGGTTAAATAATATTAAAAAAAAATATTGGTTGTATGTCTAATATTTTTATAGTTATTAACTTGCTGTTTTTGGAGATGTAGAACATTTATAAATATATCACAGTCTTATAATCCCTTTTATAGTTCTAATATGGACAATTTAAAACGCCGATAAATAAATACTTTGACGGTACTGCGATTACTAGGATCGAGACAATTAATTTTTCGTGGAATGCAATTCCGGACATTCGAAAAGTCGCATATTTTTCTGAGAATATCGAAATGGCAATAGTGTTAATATGTTTTCGAACAAGTGTTTCTTGGAAATAACGCCTTTCCTGTTGATCCTCTACCGTGTAGACGTAATAATATTGATCCCTCTTGAACCCTCTTACATATGGAACGATAAATTTATTGTTTGTTGTCTTTTAAAATAGTAATCGTAAAATCGCTGACGAGATATTGACCGATATTATCACGTTTGTCTGTACGCAGCCATTTTAAGTTAGAAAATACTTGCATAGTTATAATGTCACGTTCAGTCATATACAGAACGTATTAACCGGTTATATTCCGCTATTTGCAAACCAATTCGTGATTTATATCAATAAATATTATGATTACACACGTATTATAAGATAGTGGATTCTCCATAAAAGCGTTCAGTGATATAAATCTTTATCATTATTGTCTCATTAATCGCACGGAAGTACTTAAGCACATTGTGATAAACGCCAGCGGGTGAGTGACCGGACCGACATTAGCGGACGATCAAAGGTATTGCTTATATTTTTGGGCTGTAATCGATTCGATAATATCCAGTCCTGATATTCATAAATTTAGCACTAAAATACCAATTCACATTTGAATTCAGGTCGAAAGCGCGTAGTGTTGAAATTCATTTTAAAATTATGATAATATGACAAATGATTTTTAAATTTATTCCTATATAAGATGCGAAATCAAGTTTTCCAAATAAAATTGCTGAATGAATCTAGGTATTAATTATCGCTGTAAAAGGATTTAAAAAGGTTATCACTATTTCTGCATTGAAATTAACCTGCTACATCTACATACCTATTATAAAAGAGGTATAAACTATATACAGTAGCGCTCAAAAGTATTTTGACAAATATATTAGTTGGATTAATTAAAAACACATATGAAATATAAAAATCAATAATTTATTTTATTGATTGATATTCAGTGTTCTACAGAATAGTGACCAAGTAGCCCTTGTTCGCAACATAATAGCGTGTAATTTAGTTTAATTAGGAAAATGGTGGTGCAAAAGTATTTTGACATTATTGAAAAATATTTTTTTAACGCACAATTATTATCTACCGAAATAAGAAAATCAATATTTACTAGGATATCCCTTGGCTTTTATGACAGCCTCACACCGCGCCGGCATTTAGTCGACTAACTTTTGGAATCGATCTATGTATCGGGATTTTATCCCACTTATTTTTGAGAGCTTCATAAAAAGCGTCTTTGTTCGAATAATTTTTAATTCTTATTCTGCGATCCAACTCCTCCCACAGATGTTCTATAGGATTCAAATCCGGACTTTGGCTTGGCCACTCTAAAATATTGACTTTTTCACGTTTTAAAAAATCACAAATGTATTTGGACTTGTGTTTGGGATCGTTATCCTGCTGAAAATACCATTCAGCTGGCATGTGGTGTTTAGCGTATGGTAGCATTTGAGTCTTCAATACTTTTTCATAAACGAACCCATCCATATTTCCTTCAATTCGAACTAACGGTCCAATTGGACCGTTAGTTTGGAATTCCAGAGCGTGAAAAACATCCCCAAACCATCACACTGCCACCTCCATATTTTGACTGTGGGAATTTGGTACCGATAGTCATATTTTTTATTTACAGGTCGTCGAATATATTTGATACCATCAGATGACATTAAATTAAATTTATTCTCGTCACTCCACAAAATTTTAGACCAGTCTGAACTTAGCCATGACATGTGCCGTTTTGCAAACGCAAGTCGGGCCTTCCTGTTTTTCGTAGATACAAAAGGCTTTTTGGTTGGTCTTCGTCCATGTAATCCAAAGTGTTTCAAGCGTCGTTTGACAGTGGAGACATGAATGTCGACGTTATATTTTTCTTTCAATTCGCTTTGTATCACTACAGCCGACTTGCGAACATCACTTGTTGATAACTTTTTTATGATGTTATCGACTTTAGAAGACGTTTTTTTTGGTCGTCCACTGCGAGGCTTATTTTCGACAGTCTTTCGTTTATTATACTGTTTATTCCATACACTAACGAGCTGACGAGACACTTTAAAAATACGAGCAACTTCACTTTGTATCAGTCCTTGCTTTAGTGCATTTATCACGGCTTTTCTAAAGTCACTGGAATATTCTTTACATTTCGGCATATTTAAATAATCACTATAAATAAATATCGGTAGAAATCAAAACTACGAAGCAAATAACGTCAACGAATTCACGGAGATAACTGCGTGTCAAAATACTTTTGAGCTCGCTGAAAGTCACATTCGTCCAACAGCGCAAAGTATAAACATACAAGTCTAAACCTGACACGTTCCTATAATCGCTGTCATACTGCTCTCCACTATACTCAAGACCCTGTCCGATAATGTTTTATTTTAAGAGAAATAACGAATTTTATGTTGTCAAAATACTTTTGAGCGCTACTGTATATGTATAAACGCAAAGGTATAATGTTTGCTACTGAATCATGCCAAAAGCGTAGGTAATATTCGGTATGTAATAACAAGATTTGGAATGAGACAGTCATAGGATAATACTTTTTATCTAAGTCGCGGGAACAGCTAGTTTTTCATAAAGTGTCCGCCGTAACAAGTTGCAATAATAATAGCTCACGTATTAAATTGTCGTAGTATGTTCGGTATTTAGTATTAGGTACGTATTTTGAGCTTGTGATCTTAAAGTTAAGGGCGTTAAATACTTAAAAGCACTTTATGAGCAGGCAGCGCGAGCCCCTAGCTTACGAGTAGGTAGATCCAGAACATTCCCGTTATTGCTGCCTTTAAGAATAATAAATATATATGACGGTGTACAGCGCCAACCAACGAGACTGGTGTCTTGCAATGTGATAGATACGTTAAGCTATGTTAAATAATAGTTTA